>CM031240.1:521956382-522211382 GCA_018340775.1 Taxus wallichiana var. yunnanensis
ATAAATCAAAAAATTGAATTTAATCCATCATAAATTAAAAATATATTATATATTTTTAAAATAATCTTAAGGCATCTCAACCTTTGATGGGCCTTCCTTGGTCCATTAGTGGGACCCATAAATTACTTTTGTAATTTTGGGGTTTTTTAATGTTGGCTTGTAAAATGACTCGTCACCTTGACTCACCGAGATGGTGGCAAGCTCCTCATTTAACTCTGAAGTGGGATCTTCATTTTATATTCTTTGCCTTGTATGTTAACAATTTATCATTGGCCGCCTCGTGCTCGACAACCACTAACTACATAATTTTCCACAACATGATCACTAGATGTATTGATAACTTCCTCTATGTATTGCACCAAATTTTGTGTTATTTCCATGGGCGAGTTCCACGTATTGCACTAATCGGTTATCACTTGGTTTTAGTTTCAACTAGCTCTTTTTTTAATGCTCAACTACTACCCTTTTGAGTTATGCATGACTCGTGTTTTATGCTCACTTTAATACATAACCCATGATGACTTTATTTCCATGAGCTCAGAGATATTTCCACATTTTCCATAGAATCAATTCCCATGATGACTCAGTCAACTTATAAATGACTTGATGAGATTTTATGCACCCTTTCATCAATGCCTCATGTTACACTCCATTCAAGTTGAACAGACATCTGTTAACATTCCCATGCCACGTTCCTTATGCTTCTGAGCTAACTCAGTGCTCTACTACCCTTACTTATTGACATGTCACTCCAACCATTTAGCTCTCCATGTTGGCCTATTGACTCAGCTTCAAACTCATTCTCACCGTATCATCCCAGCTTCCAACTCCCACTAACCACTTCTTGCCAATTTTCCTCGGCAAGTCCCGAACTCCCTTGGGCGTGAAACCGTGGCCTGACCACCTTGAATCTCCACCACACCACACTCTCCTAAATTTCCCATGTAATGACTGAAATATAGAATTTTAGTGACATTTTTCCTACTTGACCAGGTTAGTTTCTGTGGTTTCCACAATGTGAGATTCCACAAGTCCGCAGTGGTGGATTTGGGACTTTGAATGCCATCTAATTGGTGCACCAAATTGGTGAGTTGGACTTCAATGCCTGCTTTCCCACCAGCTCATGAATTGGCCACACAACTTGACTTTGAACTCTTTTGACTCACTCTCCCTAGCCAAGTGACTCGGTTCTAACTTTCGCCAACCGAGTTGAGCCCTTTTTTACTCTTTCATGCTACATCCGAGTCCTTACTTCACATATTCATTAAATGAACCCATTCAACCCACAACGTTAAGATAGATAACTTATCTCTTGAACAACTTGCTTGGATCTCTTCTCGAGCTCGTATCCATTCAACGCTTCGACTCTCAAACATAGGTCATAAGCTCAAAAATTATTTCCTCCTATCAACATCAATGGATCTCTTGCGAGTTCCTACCACCTTGCTTGATTTGACCCAAATACTCTTGAGTTCCCTATGTAAAGCATCTCCCATGCCTCACTTCACTTTTTAGCTTGATCAAGAGCCTATCCATATGATGTGTCCCCTCGACTTGATTAGTGATATTTTCAAATATCTCGGCCATATATCGTGTTGTCTATTTCTTTGAGCCACCTGTATACATCACTTGATCCTTAACATCAATCCAACCCATGGCTCGCCTTGAATGCACACAGTTTCGAGTTAATATATTACATGATCTAGCTTTCCGACTCATCCTCTTACTATCAAGCTTGCAATATGACAACCCTAATCCGATCTATCACCTCCATCGATCTCTAGCTCGCTTCATCAACTTCATGCCATCGTAACCAATCGCCAACATTCGATCGAGTCCATCCATTCTCACCGTAATGTGAGTTAGGATTTCACACAAATTGACCACGTTAAGATGATTTCTTCCATAAAATTATACATGCCTTTGTTGAAATCCTAATCTAGTGCATCCATGAACACTTTGACCACACAAGTTCATCATTCTTTACATGCTTTGCCATAGATCGATTTATTACTCATTAGGACAACTCGTTGTTTCCCCCACGCTATTGACCAGCTTAATGGCTCCTATTGTGGAACTCCACAGTGACTTGTTCGATGTTAACTCGCTATCTTGATGGGTTATGTCGAGCTCAAAAAAACCCAACACGTTCAAGTTATTCACCCTTAGTTACATCCACAAGTGAACCACGAACTCTTGAGCTCAAACCCACCTATGTGATCTCCCTTTTGACATTCACCTTGAGATATCATGTAGGTCCCCTTGTAACTTTTGAGCTCATCCATTGCATTAGCACCACCATTAGCTCACGAGCTATAAAAATATGAGCTCGATTAATGAACTCTCTATGTTGAGCCATGAACTCGACTATAATTGGGCTACCCTCTTGAAATTTGGCCCACAACAAGATTTTCAATCACCCTAATGCAAGAAAAACTACCCATATCTCGAAACATTGCGATATCATTCCAATTCAAATACAACAATCCATGAATTGACTCGCTCAACACCATGAACTCAGGATTTATGCACCTTAGGCAACTCACTCGGGAATAAATAACTAAACCGAGATATATAGAATTATTATCACGATAAATATGGGTCAACTCACTCGAGCTTCTTGGTGAGCTATCTCCATCTCACTAAATTGATTCTTCTACCTTGATGTTGATTTCCTTGGGCCTTTTCTCAAAATAAGAGGGAAGCGGAAGCTTAATAGGACCCACCAAACATAATTTCTCAATTTCAATCATTTTAACTCACGTTGATCGAAAGTGGGCCAGCAGAGGCAATTTCCTCCTCTTAGACAAATCATGAGCTTGAAATGATCCAAAATATTTTTTAATGTATGGCCATTACATGGATCTTCCAAATTTCCATCACTTGTAGTCTAATTGTGCCATAAAGCATCCTTTGAATCGATCAATATATCAATTTCAACATTAATAAGCAAATCTGTGATATTGGTTTCCTCATCAAATTGTGCAAAATCTTCATCATATCTATCTCTCACATCACTCTCCAGACCATCTAATGTTGTGAATAAATATTCATTGTGTGAACTTAATTTCTTCAGTAACTCATAGGTCAAGATGGATTCAAAATTGCAACCTCATTCGATGAACCAACTTCACGAATTGCTCCATGAAGAACTTTTCCGGTCTTAAGGTGTAATTTATCATTATTGTCCATTTTTCCCAAGTGGTCAAAAATGTATAACATTTTTGGTGACCTCTTGGGGATGTTTTCCTGTTAATCACTAGTCCAATAGCCTTGTGTATCCATTGGGCATGGAGTCACTATTATTCCCAAAATTTACCCAGAACTGAAGTAGACCGTTCGATCTTGTCCCGAGAATCGATGTTTCCAAACATGAAGCATATTGGAACCCAAAATGCCTAGAATGCATAGCATACTACAAATATTTTAGTAAACATTTGCCAAGTTTTGGACATCATGGAACTCTATTAAACTTGAATTTTGTCCTTCTTCTTGAAAATTTCACTTCCGACACACTATGCAAGAGAAAAAAAGACAAAACACAACACACAAAAACTAAAAATCATACATTCCTCAAATGAAACATGCAGAGTGTGTCAAGAACTTATTATGTTGAAATAAAACCTATTCCTACTCTACGCTAACTGGAGGCATAGGTGAGCTAAATGAACCCTGTAACTAGTTGTGTAAAATAGCTCCCTTTCCTCACAATGGGCAGCCATGCAGATGATTTAACAATGGACATGGTTGAGACTGAGAGTGAAAAACTAAAACAATCCCAATTCTCCACTTGGTTCACCAAGGCATCAACTAGAAAGAGAAATTATCCCTCTTTTAGTTTCTTTGTATTTGTTTTGTAAAGGCATAGCAATTGATCCTTGGGTTTGTGAAACTCATCCTCATATTCTGAAGTGAATGTGACTAGTTTTGGATCCTCTTTTGGCTCCAATGAAGCCAAGTACCTTATGGGACATGGTCTAACCCTTTGAATATGCCCATTATTTCAAGCTTCAACTTTAACAATAAGATAAACTTGTAGACATCCTTGGATGAATTGTGTAGCAATGATGTCCCCTTCATTTCCTTCTTCCTTGACAACAAGGAGTTCTTTCATAACATGTAACTCTTTTGAATTGTTCAGCAGTCTCCAATGTTGAACCACTGTAAATGTTCAAAATATGCTAATCATATAAGAATTCATCCTCCTTCATCACTGGTTCATTACCTAAATTGGATTCCCTAATTGAGAGCAAGAAACTCTCAATGATATCATCTCTATTAAACTCTTCTAAAACTATACTAGCTTCTATGATGTCTTGTTTTGGAGTAAGAAGCCTTTTGTATTGTAAAAGAGGTAATGGAACAACCAAAATACTCGATTCTAGTGGCTCCTGCTCATGATACTCTCACCAAATCTGAAAAATATTCTACTTCTCCAATGCTCTGGTTGTTGTAAGGTTTCAAATTCCTCCTCTAAGGTGTTCTCTGTATTTATAATTTGTTCTTCATGACCTTCCTCATCCTCAAGAAAAAAATTAGAAAGTTCAAAATCATCAAAACAATCAGAATTTTGAGAAGGTAGAGAGGAAAAAGGATCTAAAACCTTTTGCATGACCTCGTCTACATTAATGATGAATCTGCCTTAGTCACATGAAACTCCTTGTAGTTGATTGCAACATCTAATGATGACCTTGGAAAGCTGCTACAACCTTCCAGAAGTGTTGCAAGTTCTTGACATGCATGGAAATTATGATCATTGCACTCACTAGAACCACCTTATACACTTGAGAGTCTTTCTTCTTCAACTTACACATGCTCATCTCCTAGTATATTTGGAGCTAACTCTTGCTCTTCTACAATTGGTTTTTCCACTTGTGGTGATTCAACCTCCTCTGATGATATGGAACCAATATGGATATTGCATTCCAAGCAAAGCAGTTACTATTCTTCATCCTTCAGCTCTGGATTTTTCATGAGTGGAAAACTAGTTTGTTCCACCTGTTCTTGAGCCTCAACTTCGGAAGAAGGTTTGGTCAGGAGTGAAGCTTGCTCGATGTTAAGTTTTTCAGCCCACTCTTTCAATTTTTTCACAAGCTCTTCTTTACTAAGTTCCTTAATGTTCTCCTCTTCCTCTTCACTATAATCATATTCTTGGTCTTCCCAAAATGGGTTCGGGACTATAAGAGGAGGGTGAGTTGGGATTCAATAACTTCCCTCACTACTTGAGGAGGTAGAAGAGGTGTAACTTCTTGTCTTGATGGCCTTTGTAGAAAAGAAGGAATTTTAGAAGGATGAGGAACATATGATTCATGGTGGAATGGGAAGATAGGAGATGAAGAAATGGAAATCTCAACATGGGCAGCAGGTGAAAATCTTGGGATTTGAGGTTTATACTGAAATGATATTGGTTGGGAAATGGAAAGAGGACTCTAAGGTGGTGGTGTATGAATTACCCATTGACAAGGATTCCTTGCATCAAACTCATAGGCCTTTATCTCTTTGATCCAAACTTCAAGTTGAGGCAACATTTTAGTCATAAAAGTGATCTTTTCTTGCAGGTTGTAGTGCCTTGGAATAGGCCAACCCACGGTAAAGGTACCCTGAAGCCAATTTTGAATGCCTTCATTTGAGTTGTGGCTCTAGACTGCACCATATCCGCTTCCATTTTTTTCCCCTTAAGTTGTAACTTTACATCTTCATATGTAGGATAGCCTTCATCATCTACATATTCTGCTCTTGAAAAGTTGCATAGTTAGGTGAATAACCAAACTAGCCATGACTCTGCTCATAGGGATATGCATGTTGCAACTGATTTTCATCACAATATTGAATTGAAGGTGAATTGTAATAATCTGAATATGGATTTTGCAAGCTTGAAGGAATGTTGAACCTGGTGTTGTCTTTGCTACGAGAGATAATTCCACGATGGGAATGAAGCCATGATTTCACAAGCTTCATGAATGGGAGAAAAAATGGAAAGATGTGGAAGAAAAATGAATGGAAATGGGTGGAAAAAAAACAGTCTACAACTTAGAGAGTGGGCTACTTAGACCAATGGAATCACTAGTTGTGCCTCCTAAGGTTTAAATTTCACTAAGAACACAACAACTTAATGAAAATAAAGTGAACAAAAATACACACACCTGTGAAAGATATGACTCTTGTGGTCCCACTGGGTGTGCCAAAAACTATTAGTGTTGGTAGCATAGTGGCTAAGATATTATAATGGGATACTGTGAAATGTAGAGCTTTCACCTACTGTCCCACCGGGCATGCCAAAAACTTTTATCACCAAATCACTACACCCTTTGAATGGCCAAGTGATGGATAGGGCATTCGGTGTGATTGGGTAACATGGGATCACCTCACAAGTTGTGGGACTTGTGGCTTGAGGTGAACCTCCGGAGAAGGCTGGATTCCTCTTCCTAAACTAAACACAACACTACTTCTAATGCAATAAAACAACTAACTAGACCTATACTAACATTTTCATGGGATTTAGGGAGAGAGATTTGCAAGAAGTAAAACCTATACTAGAAGTGGTGATGCACCAAGAAAGGGTGTTGCTAGAAAAGTTTTCGGTCTTCCAGTGAAGAAGGATGAATGAGAAGGATGAACAAACACCACAACTCAACCGCATACAAATTTTTACTCCCATATAAGCACAAAACTCCCAAAACCGTAATGGAAACTTGAAATTGCACAGTATACCTGCAAACATGAGAAAGGCACAACGAAGCAACAAAAATGATGAAAGGACTAATAATTAGTCACAAAACACAATTTCTTATTACTTCAATCACGTGCATAATGCATCATTACATTAGGAAGAGGCAATATTTTCCATTACAATCTTGGAGAAAAGGCTTGAAAGTTCCCACAATCCACAATAGACTAACTTGTGAAAAGGGAGAGGAATTGAAAAAGTCTAACCCTTTGGAATGAATTCCTCCTTTACATTTATAGAAAATCCACTTGTGAGAGAAGAGAGGAGGAATCCTAAATCTTGGGCCAAAATGTAGCACATGATGGCCTACATATTTAATTACATCGTAATTGCATCCCTAAGAACATTCCACCACTATTCCCCTATAAATCCAAAAAAATGAATTTAATCCACTATAAATTAAAAAAATATTAAATATTTTTAAAATAATCCTAAGGCATCTCAAGCATTTGATGGGCCTTCCTTGGTTCATTAGTGGGACCCATAAATTAGTTTTGTAATTTGAGGGGTTTTTTAATGTTGGCTTGTAAAATTACTCATCACCAACCCACCGATCTCAAGCTGTGAGCTCCTAATTTAACTCTGCGGGCTCTTCAATTTATATTCTCTTCCTTATACATTAACAATTTAGTATTGGCCGCCTCGTGCCCGACACCCACTAACTAAATAATTTTCCACAACATGATCACTAGTTGTATCAAGGACTTCCTCCATGTATTGCACCAAATTTTGGTTTATTCCCATGGGTGAGTTCCACATATTGCGTTGATTGATTATCACTTGGTTCTAGTTCGAACGAGCTCTTTTTTTAATGCTCAATGGCCACCCTTCCAAGTTATTCATGACTCATGTTTTATGGTCACTTTAATATGTAACCCCTAATGATGTTATTTCCATGAGCTTGGATATCTTTCCACTTTTTACATTGAATCAATTCCCACGATGACTTGGTCAACTTACAAATGACTTGACCAGATTCCATGCACCCATTCTTCAATGCCTCATGTTACACTCCATTTGAGTTACACATAAATCTGTTAACTTTCCTGTACCATGTTCCCTATGCTTCTAAGATAACTCGAGCTCTGTCGCCTTGCTTATTCACACATCGCGCCAACCATTCGGTTCTCCACGTTGGCCTATTGACTTGGCTTGAACTCATTCTCACCATTTGACCCCATCTTACAACTCTTACCAACCTCTTTTTACCAATTTTCCTTGGTGGGTCCCAAACTCCTCGGGCATGAAACCTTGTCCCGACCACCCCGAATCTCCACCACGCCATGCTCTCCTTAATTTCCCATGTGATGAATGAAGTGCAGAATTTGAGTGACATTTTTCCCACCCAAGCAGTTACTTGTTATGGTTTCCAAAATGTGAGATTCCACAAGTCCGTAGTGGTAGATTTGGGACTTTGAATTCCATCTAACCGTGCACCAACTCGGCGAGTTGGCCTTCAATGCCCACTTTACTGCAGCTCGTGAATTGGCTGACGATTCAACTTCGAACTCATTTGACTCACTCCCCTAGCCAAGTGACTCACTCTAACTCCGCCAACCGAGTTGAGACCCATTTACTCTTTCACACTATGTCTCGAGTTCTTACTTCGCATCTTCATTTGACAAACCCATTTAACCCATAACGCCAAGCTAAATCGGTTCCTATCGAGTAACTCATTTGGATCTCTTTCGAGCTCATATTCATTTAACGCTTCGACTCCCGAACATAGGTCACAAACTCTAAAACTACTTCCTCCTATCGACATCAATGTATCCTTGCGAGCTCCTACCACCTTACTCGAAAGTTAACCCAAATACTCCCGAGTTCCTGTGTAAAGCATCTCCCATACCTCACTTCACTTGTTTAGCTCGACTAAGGCCAACCATATGATGCATCCACTTGACTTAATTGGTGATCTTTTCAAATAGCTTGGCCCTATATCATGTCATCCATTCGCTGAGCCACCTATGTACATCACTCGATCCTTGATGTCGAGCTAACCCATAGCTCGTGTGGAATGCACGAGTTATTGAGTTATTCCATTGCTCGATCCATCTTTCCAAATAATCTTCCTACTATTGAGCTCACAAGATGACAACTCCAATCCAATCTATCACCTGCATTGGGCTCTAGCTTACTTTATCAACCTCATGCCCAATTGTAACCAACTGGCCAACATTTTCTCTAAGTCCATTCATTTTCATTGTAATGCAAGTTCAGCTTCTACACAGCTCAACCACGTTGAGCTGATTTCTTCCATCAAATTTTGTAGGCACTACTAAACTCATCATCTAGTACATCCATGAACACTTTGACCACGCGAGCTCATTGTTCTTTACATGCT
This sequence comes from Taxus wallichiana var. yunnanensis, assembly GCA_018340775.1. Taxonomy (NCBI): domain Eukaryota; kingdom Viridiplantae; phylum Streptophyta; class Pinopsida; order Cupressales; family Taxaceae; genus Taxus; species Taxus wallichiana. The sequence continues at coordinate 521,965,454 of CM031240.1, forward strand.
TCATCATAGGTCGAGCCATTCCTCATTAGGATGAATTTTTGCTTCCCCCCACGCTGTTGAGCCATTAGTGGCTCATGTTGTGGAACTCCACAAAGTGACTCGTTTGATGTTAACTATCAACTTGATGGGTTCTTTCAAGCTCAACAAACCCACCTTGAATTATTCACCCGTGGTCGCATCCATAAGCCAAACGCTAAACTCTCGAGCTCTTTAGCTAGCGTATGTGATCTCCCTTTTGACGCTCACCTCAGGTTATCATGTAGGTCCCCTTGTAACTTTTGAGCTCATCCATTTCATCAGCACCACCATTAGCTCATGAGCTATGTGAATTTGACTCAATTGATTAACTCTCTGCATTAAGGCATGAGCTCAACTATAATTGGGCTACCCTATTAAAATGTGGCCCGTAATAAGATTTTTATTCACCCTAATGCAAGAAAAACCACCCATATCTAAAACAATGCATTTTCCTTCCAACTTAGATACAATAATCCATGTATTGACTCATTCAACCACCATGAGCTCATGATTTATGCACCTTAGGTAACTCACATGGGAATAAATAACTCAACCGAGCTATCTAGAATTCTTATCACGATAAATATGAGTCAGCTCACCGAGCTACTCAATGAGCTATCTCCAGCTCACTAAATTGATTCTTCCACCTTGATGATGATTTCCTTGGGCCTTTTCTCAAAATTAGAGGGCAACAAGCTTAATAGGACCCACCAAAATAATTTCTCAATTTCAATCATTTTAACTCACGTTCTGGGAAGTGGGCCCACAGAGGCAATTTCCTCCTCTTGGGCAAACCATGAGCCCGAAATGCCCCAAAATATTTTTTAATGTACGACCATTACATGGATCTTCCAAATTTCCATCACTTGTAGCCTGACTGTTCCAAAAATCATCCTTTGAATCGATCAATATATCAATTGGAACATCAATAAGCAATCTCTAATATTGGTTTCCTCATCAAATTGTGAAAAATCTTCATCATATCTATTAGTCACATCACTCTTTAGACCATCTGATTCTACGAATAAACATTCATTATGTGAACTTAATTTCTTTAGTAACTCATAGGTCAAGATGGATTCAAAAATTTCACCCTCAATTGATGAACGAACTTCACTAATTGCTCCATGAAGAAATTTTCCGGTCCCAAGGTGTAATTTATCACCGTTGTCCATTTTTACCCAAGTGGGCAAAAATGGATAACAATCCCAATGAACAACAAACTATTACAGAGATTCATTCAAACCTAATAAGTCTTATTAGTAATTGTGGAAGCTAGGGATGAAAAACAAATAATATATACCCTTTGAATCTAATAATTAGTCTCTAGAATATATACATATTTCACAAACAACCTTCCAATATGATGGGTATTATATTATTAAAACCCCAAGCCAAAGATACTTATACATATGTAAAAATGACCTAATTATCCCATGAAATCACAAAAATAGAATAACTTCAGTTAATACATCCCTACGTTTTTTTCTTGAGATCTCCTTTAAACATCAAAGCCTTGAGACAACATCCAAGACGGTATACCCAGATTCGGTAATCATTAAATGGGGTCTGAAATTTTCTATAAAAAGACTTACCCATACAACCCTAGTCTCTAAGTTCATAGCAAGAATAAGCTAGGGTAATTTCCATTGTGTTCACTATATAGATAATGAAAACACATCCGTATTTTTATATTACATCATGCTTTATTCCTATGATATCATATATTATACATAGAATCGTTCACTTTCAAGATTAAATAAGAAACCACATATTTAAACCGCACTACCAATACCCATGTTCTCAATGACAAGAATAACTTAATACGAGATTTTATTTATGAAAATAACATGTAGATTAAGTTAACAAGGAAAATATCAAGTCTATCATGCTTGTAGTAATCTTATGTTATTGGTTAGGTTCCCAAGCTTCCTTCATCGTCACGGCTCCAATAATAAAATCCAAAAAAGCCCAAGATCTTTCAATGTTTCCCATTTTATTTAATGTTATAGATATAAATAAAACCCAAAAATTCCTCAATTTCTGTTAAAAGTGCATACATAATTTAATCAAACAAGAACCCTAAATAATGTGAGCATTAGAGCTCGAACCAACTTTGCGAACATGCGCATATGGCAATAACCACCAATCGACTAATTTTCCCCAAAAAGCTGCTCGGTGTTTTCCCAAGGTTGTGGAGGGGTTCCTAAAATAATCAATGCATATTAGAGGTGGTGTTAATTACCTCTAATCTCACTCCACCGACTTGATCCCGACCATATTTAGAGGGGTTATAATTCAACGAAACAACTTGAGGCCATAGATAGAAAATGTTAAAGTTAAGACTTTTGATTTAGCTTATAGATTTTTACCAACATGCTAGCGGTGACTAATAAATAAGACTAATAAATTAACTTGATTACATTCTATGAGGGTGTTGGGGTGCCAACTCACCCCCTTCATAAAGGAATGGTTCAAATCCAACACTCTAGTCTAAGTATTAATCTTAGGCCCCTTCAATTTCAAGCATCAACCTTAGTTTAAGCTTAAGCATTTTGAAATCATATCAAACCCTTTAAAATTCATGCCCAAGGCTTAACTATTATATGTCTAAGCCTCTATGTAATGAATTCATAAACCTTAGATCAATATAAGTTTAGGTTCCTCATTAATTTCAAGCTTTGGTCCATCAACTACAATTCAAAGGTAAAAGCATTAAGGCTTTATGAAATTAAGCAACACCTTATCATCATAAATCCTCAACAACATGAGGAATCAAGATTTTAGCTTAAACCTTTACCAATATTTGGTTGAACCAAAATATATGTAGCCATAAGAGACATTATTTCATAAGTTAAGCTGATTTAAATCAAGACAATAGTAACCAATTTTTAGTCTTACCATGCAACTATTGTTAATGTTGCTCACTGAGTCGAATCATTTTAAACAAGTACCGGAAGTCCCAAGTTTAACAAGAATGATCAGAAAGTACTCAATAATATTAATTCAACATTATGTCATCAAGGTAAGAGCCTCACTAATAAATGTTACACAACAGGTTCAAATAGTAGAACACAAATCACTTGTCCCATCATTCTTACAACAACAATAGTAAAGCAAATGGGCATTACAATCATTAAAAGGTGACTTATTTTTTATTTCCTAGAAATACAGAGTCATAGGTTGAATAAAGACATGAAAATTCATGTGGGAGTAGACAAAGACTTTACTTGCAATGTAAAGCTATAAATTGAGAGAACCTCCTCATTTTGAAGGATGGTTAATCTTGTTTACCATATCTCATATTTTCCCTAGAAAAACAGTGGTAAATTTCTTCTATTTCTCTCTACATGTTTTCCTCTTTCCCTTGCATTGTACAAATTTGTGATAATGTCAATAAAGAAGAAAGGAGTTTCATGATTTTCTTGATGAGGGAATAAATGAAACTTTGTGTTCATGGTTCCATCTTGTCTTGATGTAACTAGTAAGGTTGTGATTCTTTCTAATTTTTTGTGTTAATATGCTTTGATTAATCTTTGCAAGCATATGATATTTTCTACTTGCAATATTAATCCTTCTCCTAATTTCTCGCTCTCATTTCTCCACTTATTTAGTAAATTCCTCCCTTGCAAGAAAGTGCAAGAATTTTCCACATGTGTTATGGAGTGTGCATGTTAGATCTCGAACCTCTAGGCCATAAATAGAGTTTTATTTCTGTTTAGACACAATAATGGAGATTCCCCATTCAAGAAGAGGAACCTAGTCCTGAAGCATTGGTATAAATCCACCAATTTTTCCTATCAACAATTTTCTCCACAACAAGTTTAAATAATTATTAGGTTCTTAATTAAAATAGGATCTAATAATTTAAAGGTGGTTTAAATTAATTGTAATTTAGGGTTTTATTAATTAAATTAGGCATCTAGTTTATTAATAAGCTCTTTAATAAAATTAGTAGAATATTATTGTTCAATTTAACATTTTTTAAATCACTTTTAGTTTTTTTATTCTCTAAAATTAGGTTAATTAGCAATCTTAAAAGTGTGATTTTTAGCGTTATTAGACGATTTTTTCACTAATATTTTCTAGAGTGTGTAATATCACTTCTAGCATTTTTTCCTTTCGGGATCCCTCGCTGAGTCTTGGAGGTCCTCTAGAATCGTTTCAAGTCATTTTTTGCGTTATATCACCCTCGTTATTACTTGCGGACTAGTGAGAACATCCACCATGAGTCTTGCAAGTGAGGGATTTTTATGCGGACGTGAGACATTATTTCTCACACATAACTGTATTTTTCCCTTCTCTTGTTTTTTCTCAATTTCTCTTGCTTACGTTGTTAGAATGTCGTGATCAATGAAACTTGATCGTGGTCTCCACTCTTGCGCATTATTATGTTGATTTCAAGGTGAGTGACCAACTTTTTCATGACACACATTCACACTTGATTGTAATCAACACATTAAACTATAAAGTGACAAATTCGGGGTGTTAATATTGTTCGGGGTGGTTGTGTTTCTTTTCTATTTCACCATTCCTTCTTTCTCTCTCCTCATGATGGATTCTTTTTTACTCCTTTTCTCACATCATTCAAATTATTCAAATGGAGATAAAAATGGTAATGAAACTAAGGGGAAAAGCATTATTTCGCATCACCACGAGGGTAGAGACTAAACCCGATGATGAGCCCGAAAAATCTAAGTGGAAGAACCAACGTGATGAAGCTTTATGTCTTCCTTGTATGTTCATTTCTCCTCATTTAATCTTCCACATTAAGCCGGTGATACACCTAATGAAGTGTGGAAAGCGTTGAAAACTATGTTTGGACGAAATATGACATGATAGCACATGAGTTAGAAAATGAACTACTAGGATTAAATCCTAAATACTTTGAAAACGCATGCAAGCCTTCTTCTCAAAATTCATCCACACTAGATTGCTTCTAAAGGAATAAAAAATGAAGAAATAATCTCAATTGATCTTATTGATTCTTTCTAAGTTAGGTCCCAAATCCTCAATCTCTGTTTCAAATTTCCATGCCACGAATGATGCCTTAGGCGGCACTTGGAAAATGCCCTCATTTGACAGCTTTTCGTCCCAACTCATTCAAGAAAAGAACAAATTCATTCAAATGGGGACTCTAAAATAAAATTCACATTCCCTTGTGGTAAGTAAGGGTAAGGAAAAGAAAAGCGAAAAGAAGGAAGGGAAAAAGGGCCAAACAAAGAAGAAAACCAAGACCAACCAAGCCTAACACAAACACATCTACTTTTGAGCCCAAAGCAAAGAAGAAAAAGTGTAAGTGTTCCTATTGCAAGAATTTTGGTCTTGAAGAGCATCAATGTATGAGAAAAAAATCAATCACTTAACTCATTTACTTGAGAAAAATAAAATAAGTGTTCTGATTCTATTGAAAAAAATTCTCTAAAGACCGAGTCTTCCACAAGTAAATGAGTCTAATCTAAGAAAAAGAAAGGAAATGCCTTTATATCTAGAGAATTTCATCGATATGGATTATCATTTTCGGTGCCTCACACCACATGGCCTCTTTGCATGTTGAATTTCCCAACATAAAACCATGTGGCATGTCTCAAATCACATTGGGTGATGACACTACAATGTCAATTTCGGTAATGTATAGATATAGATATGACGTTTGGAACATTTAACCAAGTGTTGAGTGTTACCAATCTCTCTACCAATCTCCTATTGGTTTAAGAAATCACTCACCTTAGTGAAGGAATGCGAGTGGAATTTGGTCTCAACTCAATGATTATACATGAGCTTAAGTCTGACTCCTTAGTGGTTGAGGGAAATAAATGAGAATTTTTTCCATCTATGAAATGGTCAATGGATTACCCCACGTAAAATTTTCTAAGGGTCCTTGTGAGGGTTTTTCCTCGGGAAGCACCCTAGAAAAGTTTTGATAAAGGAAAATACCTTAGAGCTACTTGTCCTTTGGATCTTGTTCATAGTGACATTTCTAGCCCTTCCCCATCTCCTTCATTTACTAGAGCTCTATATATACTAATCTTCATTTATGACTTTTTGCGTTACACTTAGGTGTATTTTTAAGCTAAAGTCTAAAGTTTTCGATCATTTTCAAGACTTTAAGGATCTTGTTGAGAAACAAAGTGAAAGGTCTACCAATGTTATTCAAATCAAAAATGAAGGAGAGTATGTGAGTAATAAGTTTGAAGATTTCTCTACCTCTAAAGGTATTTCTTTGTAGCGTACATTTTCTAACAAATTTGTGGAAAGATAGGACCAAATGTTTAAGGGGATGGCCTCATGTATGTTTCACTCAAAATCCCTTCCTCCGTAGTATTGTGCCAAAGCATTGAATTGTACTTACTACATATTGAACCATGTTCCACATGAGGCCGTAAGAGGGATGACACCCTTTGAAGCTTGGTTTGGACACAAACCCAATGTCGAGCACTTTCGTGTCTTTGGATCCAATGTTATGGCTGAATTCCCAAAAAATTGCAAGGCCTTAGAAGCTGCAGATCTAAACCTTGTATTTTTATAGGTATCCTAATGGCGTGGAGGGGTATTGATTGTTAAACCCTTCCACTCATTAGCTTTAGATCGAGAGAAGTGTGAATTTTGATGAATCATATTCAACTTCTATTTCTTCACCCTCTAAAGTTCTACTCTTTGATTTTGATTCTAACTCTTTGGATGATGATGTTGAGTGAGTTCCTCCTCTTAATCTTATTGATCCTCCTGCTCCTCCCTCTTTGTCATGCTTCAAAGTCTTCCAATTATGAAAATAGTGATGATGAAGAATTTTTCCCTTCTCACTTGATTGAAAAATCTTCCAACTTTAATCCCGATCCTCCTAGTCCTCGTTGGGTTAGGTAAACCTGAAAAGTACTAGAGAGTGGATTTAAGATCCTTGATTGAGAGACATACTCTCTTAGATTTTCTTTGGAACCCACTTATTCTTTTACTTCACTTCAAACCCTTAGTTTTTCGGGAGGCTTAAGGATTCTGAGTGGGATTCTGTCATGGATGGGGAATATTCCTCACTCATGAAGAATGATACTTGGGATCTTACCCATCTTAGAAAGGAAAAAAAATCATTTAGTGTAATTGGTTGTCTTAGAAAAGTATGGTTCCAATGGATAATTCGAGAAGTATAAAGCATGACTTGTAGATAATTGTTTATCCTAGGTAGTTGGGATATATTACTTGGGAAATTTTTCTCTAGTTATAAATATGAATTACATTCGACTCGCCCACATCATCGTTGTTGTGAATATATGGGAAGTCTACTAGATGGGTGTCAAGAGTGCCTTCCTTCATGGGGACCTAGAGGAATATATCTAATGGAACAACCTATAGGTTATTATGTCCATGATCCCTCCCTCACTTACAAGTAAAATAAATCTCTCTATAGCCTTAAACAAGCCCTACGGCCTTAAACAATCCCCTTGGGCTTGGTATGCCAAGATGGAATCCTTTATACTTACACAAGGGTTCACTCATTGTCACTCTGACCTAATTTTTACATTTTGTGATAGGATGACTCCATGTTCATCCTCATTCTATATGTTGATGACATGTTGATCAAACAAATGACTCTTCTGTATCATCAATTTTATAATGATTGTCTTAGCCAAAAAGTTCTCCATGTCCGACTTGGGTTTTCTTCATTACTTTCTTGGGATCTAGATTTCAAAATATGACTTGGGAATTTAAATTTTGTATCCTAAGTACTCCCTTAATTTTCTTTCTCAATTTCACATGTCCAATTATAATCCTTATCTTACTCCTTTCCTTTCTGCAGACTAAGTTGGTTTCGAACGCTCTACTCCCTTGGTTGATGGTACTCTTTATTGACATTTGGTTGGGAGCTTGATTTACCTAGCTCACACTTAGACATATCTATCTTATGTTATTGGGATCATGTCTAGATTTATGCAGGAGCCTTGTGAGTTTCATTTAAAAGAAACAAAGTAAAACCATCACTATATTTTTGGCATTTATAAATACAACATTTACTAATTAGGAGGGACAAAGATTGACTTAGTTGTATATATAGACTCTAATTGTGTCGATGATCTAGATCATCAAAAATCTACCTTAGGCTACAATTTCTCCCTTAGTTTGGGTCCTGTCAGTTAGTCCAGAAAAGAAGCATAATGTAATTTCCATACCATCTACGAGGTAGAGTACATAGGAGCGATTAATGTTGCCAGAAGAAGCTATTTGGTTGCAAGGTAGCTTGTGAGTTCAATATTCACTTTTGGCATCCTACCATTATGTATTGTGATAACATGAGCACCATCTCAATTTATGAAAATTCGGTTTAGCATCAACGGATGAAGCACATTGAGATCCACATGCACTTCATTTAGAGAGCTGATACATGAAGACATCATCGAATTACAGTATTGTCAGACATCAGATTAGGTTGTAGACATATTCACCAAACCCTTCACTAAGGAAAATTTTCTTCACTTGTGGTCTCTTCTTGGGGTGATGTTTGTTGCAGGCACCCATCTTCTTTGGGATTTCTAATTCTTCTTCTCCTCTTCTTATTTTCTAGAGAGATGTTTTTGTACATGGGTACCTTATCAAACATTTAGTTTTTGGGCCCCATTGACACATCTTTCTTAGTTGTCTAGGGGATTTCTCTTTCTATTCTAACTTTCCATGACCTCTACCTCAGCTTCAATGAAAGAGGGTGTTGGTGTGTATGAATTTCCTCATCATCACTTGGGGTATCATCCACATCATGTGGTGATTCATCTCACTTAGCGAGATCATAGGTCTTAGGAGTTATATGACACATGGAAAATTCCATCTTAGAATTAGTCATTATCATATGTGTAAGTGGCATCATATGAGTTATATTCCCTATTTTGAATTATATATCCTCCTTCCCTCTTAAAGGGAATGATTTTCTATGCACGGGAGTTACACAACACTCCCATATGTACCCTCTTTTTTAATCTATGAGAATTTTAGACCTATTTTTCACCTTATGCATGATTTTCCATTGTTCTTTGATTCTTGTTGATTACCTTAAGAAATCACGACACCACTAGAGTGAGACCTCTTTGATGTGCACGGGGTTTTGGATTGATCCTCGTAGAACAATCTCACAAGTTTGATATTGGTGACCTTGTTTTAAAAGAAAATAAAAATAATACAACCAAAGATAGGGATAAGAAAGGAAAATTTGAACCAAATTGGTTGGGTCCTTACCTTATCACTACAAAATTTAGATTTGGTGCATACAAGTTATCCACTCAAGATGGCGAAGAGCTTAAAGAACCCATGAATGTGGTTTATTTGAAGAGATTTTATTCTGAGCCATACATACATACCTCTCATGCTAGGGGCATTTTAACACATTCACTTATATAGTTCCTCCATCCTATCCATCTTTCTTGTTTCATCCCAAACCGATTTATGTCATTTTTTCCTTGTATTTAGGATGTGTACCATCTTTTATCCTATCCATTTTCACTCACATCCATCCCTTGGTCTTCATAATCCTTTACGTGTTTTTATGATTAGGTGGGTCCTAGATCACCTCATTGTATCTCAATTATTATTGCCATTAAATAAAAAATAATGAAAACATTTTTAAAAATCCAAAAAAATATACAAACAATCAAAAATTTAAAAATTTTAAAAAATCAAATAATCAAAATAACAAAAAACATGCATATAATCAAAAAATCCTAAAAAATTATAAAAAACCACAAAATTCCCACAAAAAGCAACACAACTCAACAAAATCAAACTTTTAACTCCTATCCTAGTGATCTTTCCAACTATCTTCCGACTATCAAATATAAATCATCTTACCCCTTGTATTTATCCTTTCTTGGGGAAATTCAAATCCATCATCTCCCTCATGTGTATCCTCACTTGGGGCAATCTTAGCTCTTATTTTCTCATATTACTCTTCAATGTGGATTCAACAAAGAGTGTTTCTTGACCCCACTCTTTCATTACGATCTAATCCATTGCATTAATCCTTATTTGGGGGCATCCAAATATGCTCAATTATCACCGTGGAACACATTAGGGGCCTAGTTAATTGTCTTTAGTTATAGTTTTTTTGTTTTGTTTCTATTATTTTTGACCATTTGCATGTATTTCCTTATCATCTTGGTTCATTTATAACCATGGTACGCATACGTTTACTATGTATATTAGTTTTTTTCTCCTTCCTATCTTTTGTTTTGCTTTGGATCAATTACAAGTATTTTTATCATCTTGGTTCATTTATAACCTTGGTGTAAACATCAATTTGTGTGTATTGGGTTTGTTTCAATTTTCTCTTTTGATTTTTTGTTTCTATTTGTTTACACATGTAATGGGATAAATATCATGATTCTTTAATAATCATGGTGGCAACTCCATTTTGTAACAACAAAATAAGGTTGTTTTAACTTTTACTATATGAATGAAAGCTCATGCTATGAGAAAAACTATGAGCAAAATCTTTTCCATCATTCTTTTACCCCCTCCTTAAATCATCTACATTTTCCTTCATCCTATCAAACGGCTATCCACTACTTTATTGCATCACCCATTTGCTTGAGAGGCAATACCTAAGCATACATACAAGTACGGGGCATATAAATTCTTTACTAGGGTAGATATAACATGCATACTCATTGGGGCATCTAAATGCTTCACTAGGGATAATCAATCAAGTCCACTACACCCCCTATAATTCACTCATTGATCTACATGTGTCTACTATCTTTAAAATGTTATTACTTCGTAATAACACTTTAAAGAGGGTAAAATGTAGACACCCTAAAAATACATACCTATTTCTAGTCATTCCTAATCATCCCTATCATTTTCATAATATGTCAAATCCATTCTAGAAATCATTCTAGATCACTAGCCTCTCACATTACATCAAAATTCACCCACATTCCTTTAGAATTAATTTAATTAATTTTATCGTGCTTTAAGCATACACTCACACCTCTTATCTAATTTAATTATCTATTTAATAAATAAATATCTAATTAATCTACTCATCTCCACTTCACCATCCAACTCCACTCAAGTTATAGAACACTACAAATGTGGAAGTAGAAATATTCACGTATAACCACCTTCTCAAATAAAATTAAAATCCAACTAAATATTCATTTTCCCTTAAATGAATATTCAAACCATCCAACTACATAGAAAAAAAAACTTGTTGATTCAGGAAAATGCATTTATTTTCCTCCAGCTCATTCAAACCTTGATCCACAATCCATGACCTCTCCTTCATTTATAAATATGAGGCTCAATCCTTCACAATTCGTCCTTGGAGTCTTTAAGAATTTGCAGCAACACTCTACCTATTTGCCATTGGAATTTTCATATTGAAAGGTTTTCCAATCAATCACCCATTACTTACAGACATTTTTCTTCCATTTGTAGTCATGTTGGAGCATCCACAATCAAACTATTTAAAGAGATCCAAAAAGTGTGGTACTCCATTCCACACTTCATTATCTCATCTGAGGTTGCAAGAAGACTCAAAGGAAGGTTTGCATCTGTTTATTATTTGCTTATTTCTTCATTGCTTTCAGTTTTCCTTTTTACACACTATATCATAGAGATATTTGACCAATTTTATTATTTTTTTCCTTTTGCTAATGTTGGGTCATAATCATACAAATTATTCAAGACCATATTACTATCCTATTTGAGATGTATGACCTCAAATTTTTTTATTTTGGTTCCTTTCTAACCTTTTTGCTCATTGGATATCTTCTCCACTTTTTCATCTTTCAATTTTTATGTTTATAATAATAATTGTAGGCTACTAAGATTCAAATTATAAAGTAATAGAATCCTAAATATACAAATTCACCTTAAACATTTATCATCTAGAAAACACCTATCTATGTACCAAATACAAAGCTAAGAAATCAATAATATAATATTCATATTGTATATCACAACATAGGAGGGCATAAATCTATTGTTGACATCTACAAACAAGGATTTAATGGGAGAAAAGTAGCATAGTCCAATGAAAATTTTAGTGGCAAATTTTTGTAAACTCACGAAAATCTAGGTTTTTGAAAATTTGAATTGACACCGACTTATTCGCAAAAATTTTGGTGACGACACGTCCCTTGTAGGGTACATTTCACCTAGAATTTACACATATATAAGAGCTTATGCATGTAATTTTCCACCATTTTGAATCATTCCATGCACATATTCATTGAAGTATACATATACTACCAATATCGTATTATCCAACATTTTTGTCAAACCACAATTGTAAGTCGTCCAACTACATAGCCATTCAACCTCCGAGTCATCTAACCTCATATCCATCCAACATTAGATCCATCCAACCGTAGAGTCATCTAACCTTAGATTTGTCCAACCCCAAAGTCGTCTAACCCAATAACCATCCAACCCCATGTTTGTCCAACCTCCAAGCCATCCAACACCGAGTCGTCCAACCTTAGAGCCATCAAACCTCAAATTCAGCACAACCTCGAGATTCATCCAACCTCGATTCATCCAACCTCTAACCCATCCAACCCTATAGTTGTCCAACCCCACGACCATCCAACCACGGGTTCATCTAACCCTAGGGTTGTCCAAACCTTCCGAGCCATCCTACTTTCGAGCCATCCAATCCCGATTCTAGAGCCACGCAACCCACGATTCATCATCACCCAGAGCCATCTAACCGCAAAGCCTTCGAACATAAGAGTCGTCCTTCCTTAATTCAGCCTAAGTAGTCTTGTTTTCAATTTAGCGATATATCAATGGATTCTGGAAATCAGGGTAAGAAGGTTACAAATTCAGCTAGTTCAAAAAGGGTGCAAAGACTTTGCTTGGCTATTTTGGAAAGTCACAAAAATGAAGGTGGTTTCTACATCAGTTAAAAATATCGGTATGTGTTATTTACAAGTTATTTAGTCCTACAAAATTTGATAATTATGTTTTTAAACTCTTTGTACTCTATCTATAAAAAATTAACTATATATAAAATTAATACTATATCTGTAACAATTTTATAAAATTATATGTAGACATTTCACAAATTCCTTCACAAAATAATCAATTTCAAGATATCAATGATCCATTATATGTTGAGGAAAACATTTCATCCCTTGATGACATAGAAGTACAAGAAGTTTCATTGAATTCTCATGATACACCAACAGAGGAAGCTTCTACTCCAAGGTCTATTTCCAGAAAAATGAGACATGAGGATCAAGATATTCTTGCTGACAAAGAGCCCAGATGCACAAGTTGAACCCCAAGAAAAAAAAAAATTGTCAGAAGAAAGAGGACAAACTAGACAATTGGAAGGACTTTCCAATTTGAATGGGCTGCAAAATATCCATTTATTGAACATGTGAACCCTCAAAATGGTAATGGTGTTCCAACACAATGTCGATGCAAAATATGTAGTTGGAAACAAGGGAAGGATCACATGATACAACTCAAACTAGACACAATTGAAAAGCACGTGGGAAAATATATATTTCCCAAAAGCAAAAGGATGGCAACATAGTCAAAACACATAAATGGAAAGATGCAAAAGAGTGTTTGCATGTAAAATACGTAGAAGAATATGAAAAGGAACAAAAATGTATGAAAATATAAATGAAAAAGGTGGCACCATTGTAGCAAGATTGAGCAAAGCTATGGAGACAGAAATGCATGCAAAAAGTATTTAGTTTGCTACCGTATTCCATATATTGAAAAGGGGAAGACCCATGTCAGATTTCAGAGAAAATAAAATTATGTATCAGGTTATTGGTTTATAGAACATTCCTCAATCTCATTGGTAAGATACTAGCGGTTGGGAAATTGCAAAATGTCTATCTCTAGTAGAAAAGGAGGATCTGAAATAGTTTGTTCAAAAGGAAAAGTATATTTCCCTTTCAATTGATGAGGTTACTGCAATGGATAATACTTCATGGATTTGTATTCATGTTTACACATTTGCTAATGAAGTAAGAACTCCCACCTCTTAGCAATTCATAAAATGACTGAGAATTGCAATTCTGAAAATATTTACAAATTGGTGGTCTCAAATCTGAAGGATACATAAGAATGGATAACTTTTCCATTGCAATAAAGTTAGTTTGTGTTGGAACTAATGGTACAACTATAATGTAGGGGGAATGGTCTTTACATCCGACTTGTAAAACTGCTGTTTCTCCTTAGATTATTGCAATCCATTGCATGGCTCATAGAATGAATCTGGCCTACAAAATTGTGAGCACATTTGAAAATGTAGTTAAAGTGGAGGAGCTGATCCGTGATTTGCATGCTTATTATTCTAGCAGTCCAAAGAGATTTTTAGAATTTCAGAAATTTGCAATTGGACTGAAAGAGGGCATAAATTTTCTCAAAGAACTAGATACCAGATGGATTTCTATGTATGAACTTGCCTACGAGAATATTTGATGAATATCCTTCATTGATAGGGTTTATGTATAAATACCACAAGGATGTAGATAAAGCTAAAGATTTATTATACCGTCTAAAAGACATAGAAACTTTACTCACACTCTGCGGTATTTTTCCTATGTTGAGGGAGCTTAATATTTTGACGAAGCATGCACAAGATCGTTCTTTCTACATAACAGACTTCATTAGACTAAGAATAAATGTGTGTTGGACTCTTGAAAGTTTATATATTTCACATGGAAGTTTTCAGGGTGTTGCTTTTGAAAGCTGGAATGCATTAACAGACTTGAAAAATCCCAGTTGCTTCTTAAAATACAATATACATTATCATCTCTGTATAACAACACATGGGAAAGAGATTCCACTTCATACATTTCAAAAAAGAGTTGATTTGGATGGCTCAGAAATGGAAGAAGTAAGAGTGACACGAAATTTATTTGACACAGTATTATCTCGAAACTAGGAATAAATTGAAAAGATCTCTGAATCGTTATCTAAAGAGATCAGGAAAGATTCAAAAATGATAAAATACTTGAAGAAATGGGAGTTGTAAATCCGCAGTTTTGGAATTTAGTTGGCGGCATATCTTATACATCCATCAGTCCTTTATTTGTCAAAAACATGACTGATCTAACTGACCATTTCTCTAAGACTGAAGAGATAAACGTAGTTTTTGTAGAAGGTATTTTACAAAGAAAATACTTAGTTCCCAATCAATGCATTATGCTAATACTATGATACAACAAGTTCAGCTTCTACAAAACCCACAGGAATATGGTGCCATTAGAAGGATTTGGAAGGATATTTGTTCTAGTAGTATTCGTGTGAAGATTTGAGCGAGTATATTAAGTTGTATGAACTCTTTCAAACAATTATTCTGGGTTCTGTGGAAGATGAGAGGGTTTTCAGTGCATTGTCCTTTTTAAAGTCAAAAGTTTGAAATAGATTGGAGAAGAATCTAGAAAGTTGTTTGAGGTTGTATGTATCACGTTACTCAGTGGAGACTTTTCCTTATGAGAGAGCACTTGCATTATGGAATTCACTAGTAGAAAGAAGAGGAGTTGGTAATATTATGCCTAATATGGGGGATCAAGACACATCCACAGATCATGTTATAGTTGATTTCTAAGACACGAATGAAAGTGTTTCTCCAGACTATTTGAATTCACATAGATTTCATTTCTTCTATACATTGTTGAGACTATTTACAATAATTTGATGTATTGATGTATTTCATATTCATTAATGTTAATCAATTGGTCCTAATGAACTATGTAATTTACTTGTATCACATTTGTTTTTAACCTTTTTATATTTTGTTTTTGACTGAAATTAAGACTGATGTATTTGGATCCATCTATGTGATTATTGATTAAATATATACATCGACATGATACATAAATAATGAAAACTTTCAATAAATGCAATATTACATTTGTTTTTACTTGGTCCATTGGAACAATGTAATTTACTTGTATCACATTTGTTTTTTATATTTGGTTTTCTAACTGAAATAAGCACAAATTTATTTGGATCGACCTATCTATTAATTGATTAATTTTTTACATCTGCATTAAATCAAAAACATAAATATTTTAAACAAACAAAAACATGAAAATTTGAGCACCATTTACGTAAACACGAAACATAAACACCATTCCTATTAAGTAGAAATCCATTAACAATAAATATAGTTCCAATTCCAAAGTACTCTTGTAATCATTCTCTCATGTGGCAGATTACTTTATGAAGACAAGTATCATTTCATAAAGCATTGTCGACCACTAAAATTCTAAAAAGGGGGTTGTAAATAACATTTCAAAGCTTCTAGAAAAGTTTTGTCATATAAGGACACATTACAAGGGCATCCTCTTTTCTGCCTATGATTCGAATCATAGTTGTCCTTACGTCTACCACACGGAATAAAAAGCAAAAATTGGTTGGCCACTATCTTTTAATTCCTACGCCAAAGTGTCAAAATTGTGACAACACACCTGTCACATGGTGAACTTAACTAATTTTTTGAATTTTTTATGTTGCGAGGAAGCTTGATCTTTTTCTTGCACAAGAGGTGGAGGAATGTGCTTAGTCTGTACAAAGCTATCTGCTAAAACTCTTGATGCCTACAAATCACGTCTACGGTATTGATATTTTGAAGAATATTCTGCTCCTCCCTCGCAACATCTCCTACTGACAAAAGTGATGCATCAACGTCTGTATTTCCTTTAGTAATATTTCTTGATCCATCTTATACTCCTTGATTATCCTTCTCAATGTATTATTATTTTTATTTAATACTATGAGTTTTTCCTTCAACTATATAAATGAATTTAGGATTTTGTGAGCATTCTTCAAATGTGCTTCAAATACAGCTGCTTCTTTCTTTAAATTTTCATATTTTTCCTACAAAACAAAAATATAAAAGTATTAGTCTATTAGATAAGTTGAAAAAATATATTGCGGCGCTCATAATATTAGGATTTTGCCTATAAAAGATGACTTACCACAACTTTTTCTTTTTTCTGCATTTGCTATTAAAACATTTGTCTTGTCTTTAGCCCATTTGTTGTAGTAAGCATGTGCTTCAACATTCAAATTCTCCAACCTGTTTAACATTATGTCTATAATATCATCATCATAATCATTATTATATGAAATTGTTCCCGATCGAGCCTTTCGGTTGACTCTCTATAGCAATGAACAATGAATGCCTTTGAGCGTGATTATGGTATCGTATTTATTTCTTTAATCAAAATTTTAGCCCTCCTCTCCCAAGTGTGCACTAAATCCACATCATACATTACAACTTCTTGAATTATGGCCCCATACTATCTGATATCATATTTTCGAATGCAAAATATGTCTTCTCATCATCTGTTTGTGGAGCTTTACTTAGAGGAGGAGGAGAGTCATGTACTTCATGCACATTTTTTTGCGGTTGTGGTGGAGGAGGTGGAGTAGATTGAATCATATCATGGGTGTCAAAATAGTTACCCTTGTCTACATCGCCACTATCAAAGCCCAAATACTCCTCGTCAAGATCGATGTTGTTGAAAAGTTGGGTGCCCATTACACTTAAGACACCACCTAGTGAGAGTCCAAGAAATTTTGTGGTTACAGGATGAAGTGTTCTGTTGAGTCTGCAAGAAACCTTATATTCTTGCCTAAAGATCTTCTATTTGTTTGGACTGTACATGTTGGTGGTATTGGTGGCCTCCTTGCAAGTGGAATGTGTTGAGAAGCTCTATTACCTACAAGAAGCAAACAAAAATTATTAGAAAATTATCATTATACGCTTGGGCCTTGTAAATGCTAAAAATTGTAACTAAACAAAACATGCTAAATATTATACATTACAATTTACCTTGCATGCTCAGAGACACAATCGTGACATTTCGATCTTGACACTCAGAATGAGTTTGATCTTCATCATCAAACTCAGTACTTTCTGAATACAATAAATGTAGAAATATTAAAATACTATACTACTTACATAATCTATACTAGTAGTTTGAATTGGTTAATTATATAAAAATTAAACTTTATACTTGTAGTCAAATGTGATGGTAGGTGTGATGCATATCCACGAACCTATAGGTTGTTTTTGACGAGGAACTTGTATTGGTGTTGATTTTGTTGAATCCATGTCAAAATCCACAGAGAGCTCTAGAGGGGCTTTACCTGGAGCAATAGCCTCCTTATGAGATACCTGCAACTATAATTCTTCTCCACAAAACAAAATACGACGATTATTATTGTATCCAAAAATATTGAATGTGAAATCATTATAACATGAAAACTTTAAAAGTAATTATTACATATTGTTCTTCAAGAGAGAGACCATTCATTTTATCATTAATTACAGTTGGAATTTGTGTGTGCTGCAATTGGAAGAAAGATTCTTGATAGAAAGCAAGTATATAATTATAAGAAGAGAATATTGTGACAGATCTTGGATTTATCGACATATTAACACTGCTAAGCACGAGAGACATTTGTTTTTATTCAGTTGGACAAATATGTACACCAATCGAATTATTGCCCTACTAGTGTTTGCATTATATATTGAACTACCCAAAACCGAATGTATACAGATATGCCCTGTAACACAATCCTGGCCTAAAAAAGTGATGCAACTGCAAGAAATAATTTGTTTGTAATACCTTGTATAAGAAGGCCTCTTGTTGAACGATTAAGAGGAGCTGCAATAATAAACAAGAAATGTTAGATGCTTGGGTGGTCGAGTAATATTAAGAAAAACAATTGAAAATAATAAACTTACCATCAACTGCACATTGTAATGAGACTCCAAAAAAAAAAAAAAATCTTCATCTGTAAGAATAGCCTTTGTAGTCACGGGCAAATGGTTTTGAATGGTAAGCCAGTTAAATGATGTACATCTGTTGGCTCAATTGTGAAATAAATTTGATGATCCACAAGGAGAATGGAAAACTCTCCCTCTTTCTGGTTGTAAGAGGTGAGAAGGTAATCAAGGATGAAGTATTAGTTTTGAATTGGGGCATGTTGACAAGCCCCATAAATTGTGATTTTTGTAGCCATTTAGTTGGTGTGTCTTTTAGTTTCATCAGAGCTGCAATCTGTGGGCACATGAGGTTTTTGTATTGGAATTTAGGCATAGGAGCAAACGTGGTGCTTTCCATTGTTGAAATTTACAGGAGAGGGAGGAAAGAAACTTGAAAGGTGGGCATAAGTTTGGGAGAAATTTGAATATTGGAGAGCTAAGAGTGGTGGAAATGTTCATGGAAAAGTGAAGAAATGAACCTCGTAGGGGTATATATAGGGCCGAGAAGGGTTCAAGGGACATGTGGCAAAAACAATTGGCTTGACATGTTGTCCATCCAACCTAAGCTAGGTGGTTCACCAAAATTGGAACCAACCCATCTAACCTATGCGTCTAACCTAACCATTAAGCCTACTCGACCAACCTACCCATCCAATCCCCCCCGACCAACCCGCCTGTCCCAAATACACATCCGACCTACCCGTCTAACCAAACCTTCCAACCTACATGTCCATCATGCCCATCCAACTCTTGGTAAAATGATCTAAAACAGATATGGGCTTGACGTGTAGAAGGAATAAGTTGTTATTGTTTTCCTCTCGCGCCCAACGTACGTATCCAAAGATACCCGTCAACCTACCCATCTAACCTATCCATCCAACCTACTTGTTCAACCTACCCCATCCAACCTGCTGCTCAACCTACTCGCCTAACCTCTTCATCCAACCTACCCATCCAATTCAACCATCCGACCAACCCTCTAACTCTTGGTAAAATGATCAAAATACTTTTGGGCTTGTCGTGTAGAAGGAATGAGCCTCCATTGTTTTCCTTTGTCATCAACATACCCATCTAACCTACTTGTCCACCCTACCAGTCCAACCCACCCATCCAACCCACTCGTCCAACCCACCCATCCAACCTACCAACCAAGCATACCCGTCTAACCTATCCATCCAACATATCCATCCAATTGCGTGTACAACTATGAAAAATCCAAGAAAATTGTGCCTCGCCAAATTGCCTTTGCCACAAAACATTTTTTCAAAATTTCCGATCAATTCAAAAGTAAATTTTGGAAATTCACCACCAATTCTAAACTAATTTTTCTCGAGGGGTTCTTAAAATGAACCCTGGCATAGTCCTCTATCAGCATGGAAGCACAAGGGAAACACTAGGTCAATGGTTTTAGTTACATGCACAATAGCACAATGCACTAGGAGAACTACATTGAATCTAAAATGTAGCATAAAACTCTATGACTCATAAATGGGGTGACCAATGAGGTCAATCTAAATCAATAATTTGAATCTTTTATTTTTATCCAATGAATACTTGAGATTCTTTTAGGAAACTAGGTTTTTGTAGGTACAAGTGTGAAATCTAGGGTTACACGTGAATAAACATGCAAAAGTGTGACATAGGTGATAATGAAGGAACACTAAAAATAAAATATTGATGAATTAATGATCTCGAGATAGTAGAAAAGGTTGGTTTGTGGGATTTGGTCCGACCTTTTGTATGGTCTTACCTCTAGGTGTATTTTGTGAAGAACCATTGATTTTGGTTTGCTTAGAATCCTTCAAACATTCCATATTTGACAAAGTGGCACTATATACGCTCACATTTGCAAATTTACCCTTTGTCATCGCTAATTGTGACTTTATTTCTTAGCTAAGAAAAAACCCACATCATATCCCCACTTTAGGCATATTTTTATCTCTTTCTTAACTTGTTTATTCCCATATACTAATGTGTTAAAAAATATGAATACAAATCCATGAAATCAATTATAAATCTTTGACCATCATAGTGTGACATTTAGATTTTATCTAACTCTTCCTTGTCTAAAATCATATAGATTGGTTAGGATATAAAATCCAATCTTAGATGATTTGTACAATCTTAGAACAAAAAAACTTCTAACTCTACTTTTGATCCAATAACATTTTTACATCTTTTCATCTTCTTAGGTCGGCCTTGTCATGATAATTTACCTTTAGATCCCTATATAATGAAGTTAAGATCACCTCATTTACTAATGTGGTACAACTTGGTAAGTATATAGAAAAATCATTTGGCACACTCATTGCAATATTCACAAAAGGTAAATAAGGCCTCCTAAATCTTCCCAAAGATTACATCCATTAGAGTAGCCACTAATACGGTTTATAGGAACTTAACTACATGAATTATTCTAACTTCCCTCACCTCCAACCACACCAAATCCCCTACTTCAAAGTCTTATTAAGATCACAATCTTCTCAAGCATGTTTAAATTGGTTCAAGTTTCCAATTAGTTACACTCATATAGATGTTACATGTTATGTGGAGATCTACATGTGATTTTATGCATGTTCATAGTAGTGCCAAAATAGATGGCACACGGATTGCAATTTAACTTGAACACTAACCTTTTTGTAGGGTCTTTCACCCTTGGTTAGGGTTTGATCTTGATTCATCTAATTATATATGGTTTTAAGATTGTGTGATAGCTAGGGTTTAATAGTAAAATGCATTTATAGACCATCAAAGGACACATAAATTTACAAAACCTCATTCTAAGAAGGTTTAAGACCATGTCATAGGGGTAAGACTAGATATTAGAAATTGGCTAAGTTGTATGGTCTTACACTACGAGGTTTTCTCGTGAAAGTCTCCAAAGTGAAGCATCTTCAGATCTATGCACTCCCATATTCTCCAAAGGTATATGCACCCATATCCTACTTGTATAGTTTTATACAACTAATTACATCTTCGGCTTGTTTTTTCTAGCTTTGATCATATTATAAACACTTGTTGTAAGTACTAATATATTATTTTGATATTGTATGATTAATGTTGGAAG
The DNA here is from genome assembly GCA_018340775.1 of Taxus wallichiana var. yunnanensis. NCBI lineage: Eukaryota > Viridiplantae > Streptophyta > Pinopsida > Cupressales > Taxaceae > Taxus > Taxus wallichiana. Next base: position 521,987,272 of record CM031240.1, read on the forward strand.
TTAATTAATCAAAATAGCTCCTAGTTTAAAACCTTACATTCATTTTTAGTGTTATGTATGTCCATAACATAAATCTATTAAGGTTAAAAAGGGCATAATAATTTTGTGGATGCAACTCTTACATTAAACAATTTTTACCAAGCCTTAGTTGACATAGGGTTTGATTTTGTATGTTATAGATTTTGGTGTTGTTTGTGTTTTTCTATTATATATCATTATGTCTCTACCTCTAATATTCTATGTTATTCACTTCAAACCTAAGGTTTTACTCCTTTATGTTGGTACAAGATATTATCCCTCTAACCATGTCTATGCTCATACTTTGTATATGGCCGGAGCCCTTCTATTGACCTTGTTTGTCACATGAATGATATGAATCCTACTTATATGGATATATAATTCGATATCATTCATGTTATAACCATTAAAATACCACATTTTGATCATATCACTCTAGTTCCCGTAGTTAATATAGTCATAACATGATGAAATAAGCAATCGATTGGGAGCATCTCACCCTTGCCTCCACCTCCCATGACTCGGTAGTCAAGACTAGTGTTCCTTCTAAAGGGTATGATATATTGGAACAACTTAGTAACACCTCTACTAATATATATCTCTTAGAGCTACTTCAAAAAAAAAGCTATTTACAAATATCTCTTACAAGATGCTTTACACTCTTTCACCCTAGCTAATAATACCTAACCAAAGTGTCTTTGCATCTCTTATGGATACATTTAAGGTGTTATAAAAGGTCATCACTTTAATGGAACTAAGATTCCTCCTACACCATTTGCCACATTATACTCACCTCTTCTTATTACTAATCGCATTCATGGGTTTTTTCATCAAGTGAGTCTTGATCAATAATGGACCCGTCCCAAATATTTGTCCTCACTGCTGCTAACTCAAATGGGTATTTCTCTTACTATAATTGACACCATTATCACCATTGTACATTGCTTTGATGATATCTCCTTATCCAATTTGGGCACTATAACCTTTAATCTCCTGTGAGTCCTAAGTAATTACCTACCACTTTTCATATCATGGACAATGTTGTTCATTACAACTTACTTTTAAGGTGTACTTAGATCCATGTTATTAAATCAGTTCCATCTACTCTTCAGTAATGTGTCAAATTCATACACAATAGATGTGAACATACTATGCATGTTGATCCAGATCCTTTAAAATATTATCAACTTGATATGTATAATATCTAAAACCTCCTATCAACCCCTTGTAACCCTTTTCTATAAACAAATTACCTACTTATGTTGTTAGTAAAACTAGCACTAGCTCAATCTCATACTTTACCTACACCACCATGGTTGAGCCGCAAAAGATAAAATTTCTCTAGTGTCTCATCCATCTATTAATTTAGTTCCCCCATCATTCTTAACCTCCTAGATGGATCTATTCAACACAATGTTATTAAGTGTTCTTTTGATAGTAGTGATGATCCTATGAAAGTATTAATGATCCCCATGTAAGCTTAATTCTAATCCTATTGATGAATATGGTTATTTTTTCATTCTCTTTTTACTATCACTATCTGTGGACATTATGAACTTAAATTTATTATTTCTAACACTAATGATCCCATAATTATAACTTTTAACACCTATATCACCATTATCTATGATCCATACCAACATATAATCAATGCATTTAATCCTAGATCGCTTATTAGTTTTATCACCCTTTATACTCATGTTTATTCACCACAAGCGATCTCTTCTATTTTGATTGATCATGGGCTCCCTACCTTTCCTTCTAAGTGGTATGGATATGCTAAGAAGCTTATTTGCCAACTAGGTATCCCTTTTTTTTATTATCAAAGAGTTTTTGGAGATGACGTAAATCATTTTAAAGCTTTAATCACCGCAGTTAATAACTTAAAGATGAATGGTTGTATTAAATTTCTTCTCAAGGAATCATTTCCTCTTCCACAAATCCATTTTTCATATGTGAAAATTTTAGTTATGGCCCTCTTTTAATGCTTTCACTAGCACCATATACATTTGTAATATATTTTAGAAACATGTTCTGCTCAATCCATCTACCACTAAGAACATATGTACCTATGATGCATTACATGTTTTATGGCTTACTCCATTTTATATCATGTCCCTCCTCACCCTTCCAAACATTTCTAAGGTCGCATTATGCTCCTTATTACTTTTTGGTTATAGGTTGTCACAACTAAATCTTAGGTCTCTCTTGATCCTCAACCTACACCTCTATCTTTTGGTAGGTCTTGGTTAGCACAATTTCATGGGGCTATTGATCAATGTAAATCTAGTATCACCTTCCCTTTCCTCACTTCTATAGAAACTATTCACAATGACAATTTCTCTAATTATCGACCCAATATGACATACTAGACATAAGTTATGGTTAAACAGAGTCCTTCTTATACGAGATGAAGAATATATTATAACATTGTACCATTTCCATACCAATGCACGATTACATGGCCATTATTTTCAAAATTTATATAATCGGGCCAACTCAAGGCCTATTAGGTTGATCTCGACATTGATGACCTTGTTGATGAAATATAAACTTTTATAATACCCCTTGTTGGGCCCCTGGAATATTGACCAAGTATGAAGGTGCTTAGGTGCGTGGGATCCTAATTATAGAATGGCGTGCAAGGCAAAAGCGTGCAAGAGAAAGGCTTAAGGAAGAAAATAGCATGCGCGACACATGAAAGGAGGTTCGGGACTTAGCCAATTTGAGTGCCCAAGGTAGAACACGTGAAAAGCGTGATCGGTTGCGCGCGGATAAGATGCCAGCCTGGCAACAGGTTGGCCCAGGAAAGAGCATGCCCTGAGATGGAATATTCTAGAAGATCATCATGAGATGGAGTGGAGAGCTCAGGCCTGAAGGAACATGCTCGCATGGAGGACCACATTCGACACTTGGTGACAGATCTGAGGGTGCAACAAGGTGAGTTGGCAGCCTGGGAAAGTGATAAATATAAGTGCCTATCACGGAAAAGATATATACACACACACAGAGAGATATATCATCTGGATATACATAGGGAATAGTGGGTTAGAGAGTAAGCAAAGCTCATAGAATTGTTGTGAGTGGATATTCTGGTTCAGGAAAGGATGTACTAAGCATGGAGTTGTTATTTTTCTTTTTTGTTAGCTTAGCTACATACGTCTAGTGATGCGCATGACTACGGTCTGCTCTCTGTGACACTCTGTAATGAACCAATGAATATATTGAGGTTACCTGTTATAAATAGATATGAATATCAATGGGTTTAATGTATATTTCGTTCATATGAGTTCTCTTTCCTTTCATGCTATAAATGAATGGTTATATCTTTCATTCTATTATAGTATATATTCTGGAATCTATTAAAGCACTCGATCTGAAGTGAATGCAAGGATCTAGAGGCCGTTCTGAGCCCTATGGTTCTTATATGTCTCAACTTCTTTCCTAAATACTCTTACACTAATCATAGATAATGCTTCCCACTAAACTCACATAAAAGAGAGACTCGATACCCACGCATGCCTTGGGTGAGCGCTCAACTTCTACTGGGTGATAGGTCGGCACGCATGGGGTTCTTCCTTTTGTGATAGGAGTAAAAATGACTACATCTTGGTTCCATTTTCGGGACCTCTTTTCGAATTTGTAGTGGGATATAGCATGCATCATGATCTGTGTAAAGATTAATGACAGATTGGTTAACATTGGAAAATGATGAATCATGGTTCAAGAGCATAAAGGATGAATTTTCTCAGAGATTTAGCACTAGACTCGAGTTTAATACATGTAGATGGGTAGAAGAGAACCTCTACCATGATCTGTATGAGACTTTTTTCTGTTGCTTCCCAGTAGAGTTATCTGAATGGTTTTCACCTATGCGTCTAGATCAAGCTGGTGTTATAGATCACATGTGTGGACCGAAGAAGAATACCGAGGTTGTAGGATGCAGATCGACGTGGAACCGTCTTTGTAGATCATTGGTGGAGAGGAGTACTAGCTAGGTACACTATGGAGTATGTCATCTCTACGTATTCTTATCCGGAGGTTGTTGAGTTTGAATTTCTGCAAGAACCTAGAGGAACGTTTCTACGTGTTATTCCTCTAGCTATGAAGATATTAATAGTTACCATGAGTTTAGAGGAGCTCCCAATGGTCGGCTAAACCATTCTGAGCACTGGGTAAGGGAACTTGGGTGGAGGAATATGGCAGATATCACGACAGAGAAGGAAAGGGAAGAAAGATAGCTCAAGTATAGCGAAGCACGTGAAAGGGAGATTGCTAGATGACGCGAGGCTGCTAGTGTGATGGATCTATGGAGACAGACGTTACGGGAAGGAGTTAAGTTTCACATGGAGGACGTGGAACCTGAGTAGTTTGTGCTACCCCATCTTGGCAAGCACATGAGGGAGACCCCTTTGGCTTCCAGTGAGAGTTCGTCGCAAAGAGAGAGGAGAGTCATTGGCGCATATCTAAACCCACCCAATGACCGAACCCTGGCACTTGGTTTTCTCGATCTAGGAAGAAGTGTTATTAACATAGTTGATATAAGTGGAAGAGACAGATCCGTGCCTATGAGGTACAATTTTTTAGTTCCTTCTTCTATGGTTACACATATTCTAGTATTCGGAGGAGTTTTTGGACAAGGGGCAAGTGTACAAGCTTTTGGGCTCACATCAAGAAGTGGCGCGGGACACAGTAGTGGTAGTGGGGCACTATCACGGCTGCATCACACATAGTTTAGTTGGACATGGGGGTGTTTGGCATAGCTCCTACAGGCCCTATTAGACCTAGTGGTTCTGGTGGATCTAGTGGCTCTAGAGGTACAGGACCTAGTGGACCTGGTGGATCAGGTAGTGGAGGAAACACCGGAGGGAACCAAGGCTCTGGTTCAGGACAAGGACCCCAGCCACCACCTCAAGTATTCTTTGAAATGTCTCTACATTTTCCAAATTATAGGGGCATTGAAGATGTTGTGGAACATGTTCACAAGTGTGAACTGCTATGGCGTACAAAGGGTATCACAACACCAAAACGAAAGGCTAGTCAATTTATGACCACACTACAAGGGCACATGCATAGCTGGTATAGAAAGTATGACCCTCATCAAATGGTGGTGGACTACACTGCTTTAAATAATGCATTCTTGGTAGAGTTCCACATTCCTGAGTTCAAGCAGAAAAACATCAGCGCTTTGAAGGAGATTCAGCAAGGAATGGCAAAGAGTGTGCGGGAGTATGATGCACATTTTAAAACTCTCTTATCTAAATTTTCATATGATATTCACACTTCACAAAGCATGCATAGTGGTTTTTGGAGGATTGATCACCCCTTTTAAAAGGGCCTTGTCTCATAAAACTTTTACAGATCCACACAAAACATGGAAATTGCCTTGCTACCGAGGCTATTAGTAGTATTGATATTGGCATTAGCCCGTTCTTGGAGGCCCAGATTGTTTCTATGGCCAAACAGTTGGAAAAATTGTCTGTAAACTCAGTCCATGAGACTCACAGTGGTTTTGGTGCACGGATTGTGAAATAGAGGGGCACGTTAAGGATAATTTCCCCCAGAGGACGATACGCACTATGATAGTAGATTGTGAGATTTTTCATGGGGACCACAATGTAAGTAGATGTCCCTTGCTGCAGCATGTAATCGGGAAGAATGTATCTTGTTATTGTAATATTTACACCTCTACAACCCATGATACTAAAGAATGTAGGCTCATTGACCAGATCCATGAGGCCATTAATCATGGGGTACGTCAAACTAGCATTGCCAGTGGTTCTAAAAATGATGATCACTGTTATGAGGAGCGCGCAAATGGAGGCACGCATGGGAGGGGTTTTCGAGGAGGATTTCGTAGTCGAGGTAACCACATAGGAGGAAGGAGCAAGTTCCCACATGGAACATGTTTCAATTGTGGATCTACATAACATTATAAGCGTGAGTGCTCGGACCTATTACAGTGCTCGTGGTGTGGAAAGAAGCATAAGTATGAGGAGTTCCTGGAATTATTTGAGCATATGAATCAGCAGCACTGGAAAGACAAGGGTGTTACGATGGTCAGCATCAAGAAGGTAGACATACACTAGATGCCTCGAGTAACACGGGATGAAGGTTTGGAGCCTGTCTTGTAACAATAAGGCGAAGCCACACGCGCAAGAGAGGTACTAAGACAAAAGACCCTAGTTACAAGGGAGGAGGTCATTCATGGAAAATATCCAGACCCCGTGCATCAGAAGGAGATATATCAGGACACCATGGATGTTATTCGAAGCTTACAAGGGGAGATCCAATGTCTAAAGGAGCAATCCAAAAAGGAGGAACAAGGAGAGTTGATGACAAAAGGATGACCTGGATGAGGTCAAGGAGGTGTGTAAAATGCTAAGGCAAGAGAAAATTATTCCTTTCCTAGGATCCTAGTTGAGAGAGAAGGTACCATGCATCGAGAAGAGTGCGAGAGACAGGGTCTTGCACACGAACCTTCCCTTCATGGCCTCGACTATGACAAGGAAATTACATTGAATGCAGTTATAGATGGATGGATCCTCAGTAATAGACTCATTGACACTAGCACGGAGGTTAATGTTCTGACTTTGGATGCATGGCATCAGATGGGGAGACCTACATTACAACCATCTTCGAATGTGCTGTATATGGCAAACAAAACTAAGGCAATGCCCATCGGTGTCTTGAAGGATGCAACTATTACTATCCAGGGAGCCAAGTTTACTGGGGACTTCGAAGTCTTGGTGCTCACCGAGGTGGACAATTTCCTAGCACTACTTGGGCACCCTTGGTGTTACAAAAATAATGCGGACCTTCGGTTCAACAAAGGGTACATCAGCTTTGAGAACAAAGAGGAATGGGTCATTATACCCCTGGTTGATGGGAAGTCGATGCCCTATATTGAACCGTTGGGAGAAGAATTTCTGGACAAGATTTATGTGTGCTCAATCAGAGACCCTGAGATGGTACACCCTACTAACGGAGTTATCCAGTTTGAAGATGCTCAGTCAATAAGTGATACCACCAATTTGGCTTGTGACAATTGGGTGCATGGAACTTACGAATTAATGGGACGACAGTTGAGAGGGTCGGTGACCAAGGTAACAAAGGCACTCACTTTTAGGCACCTTAGAGGAAAATAACTACCCAAGTATTCAGGAGGAGCCTTCCCTGAGATCTTTCTACAGGAGGTAGAGTATTATTGAAAGAATGAGAAGGAACGGAGGGAGATGTTAAGTTATGTCTTGCTTGGCATAGTAGCTCGTTGGTGGGCCACACATTAGGAGAGCCTTTTAGAGTGGCGCGAGGTAAGAATTGCTCTCTCTATTAGATTTTCTAGGAGTAATGTACCCACCATCATCAAGGACTACCATGGGAAGGATCCCACCTCTTTCCATGTCCAGGAGTGTGAACGGGTCTAGAGAGAAGGCGCAGAAGCTTTTCCACCATCCCTCTGGGTGCACAAGTTGTATTCTACACTGCAGGGTTGTGCGCGTGCATGGTACATTCATTCGAGACACACCACCAAATGAGGAATTGGCAGGAGCTCATGGCTAACCTTATTCAAACCTTTGAGTATCAGAGTACCAAGCCATCGATTGATAAGGCCTTGTAGGGTATCAAGCACCTTACCATGGGGGATAGTGCCGAACAGGAAGATAGGTTGTTAGAATTATTAGGTGAACCAGGTATAGGGGCATGCTTTGAAGAAGTTGAGGAAATAGAAGAGTTACAGCTGGAGCATATGTGTTTGGGAAAGGAGAAGGGAAAGTTGGTATATGTGATTGATGGAGAGGAATTGGAAAGCTTAGATGTTAGCCATTCTGTAGGGATGCACGAGGTAGTGGATAGTGTAGATGCTCGCACATGTGCCTACCATGAGCCTTTAAAGATGAAGAAAGTTAACATCAGTTTAGAAGAAGAACCTAAGGAAGATATTATTGGGGATTACTGGACAGAGAAGGAAGTATCAAAGATCATTGATCTGTTACGCGAATTTGAGGATTTATTCCCACGCAGGTACCATGAGCTCAAAGGTGTTCACCATTCCTTGGGGGAGATGAAGATAAAATTGAAGGACAAAGTGTGCGCCCAGTTAGAAAAAGGCCCTACTAGATGAATCCCAATTTACGCATGAAATTTAAGGAGGAGATAGATAAAATGATAGCTTTTGGGATCATTGAGGCAAAGTGGAAGAATCGAGTGGATAAGTCCGATGGTAATCAACATCAAGAAGGATGGGCGATTAGGATTTGTGTGGACTATAGGGAATTGAATGTAGTTTGTGTCATTGATCCATTTCCAACCCCCTTCACTGAAGAAATTTTGGAAGGAGTCACTGGGAAGTGAAATCTACTCCTTTACGGATGGATTTTTAGGGTACCACCAAGTCCGGATTGCAAAGGAAGACCAGAAGAAGACAACTTTCGCCACCAAATGGGGAAGTTTTGCATATATGGTCATGCCCTTTGGGTTGAAGAATGCGCCTGCTATTTTTTCACGCATAGTGGTGCAAGCATTCCAGGAATTCATCCATAAATTTCTTCAGGTCTATTTGGATGATTAGACAATATATGGTCTAGTTAAGGACCATTGTGACAACTTGAGATTAATGTTTGAGAGGTGTAGGCAGTTGAGGATATCCCTCAACATTAAGAAGTGTGTGTTTGCTACACCCATTAAGACCTTATTGGGGCATTTCATATGTAAGGAGAGCTTCTTTGGTAGATCCCGCCAAGGTTGTAATTATTATGGGGTTAAGGGAGCCTACTAGCCAGAGTGCAGTGCATGGATTCCTTGGGCATGTGAGGTATTACAAAAATTCATTAAGGGATATGCTAAGATTGTTGTGCCTTTAGAGGAGCTACTTAGACACAAAAGTGCCTTCCATTGGGGAGAGGTGCAACATGGGGCGTTTGATACATTAAAAGATAGGCTTATTACCGCGCCTATTTTACGTTTTCCCTCTTGGGACAAGCCCTTCCATGTCCATGTAGATTCCTCGGTGATCGCCATTGGATCAAGATTGCACAACCAGTGAAGGGGTTATTGATCATGCTCTCGGTTTTACAAGCAAGAAGCTAACATCAGTAGAGCAAAATTATACCACAACCGAGTGCAAGGCATTGTCGATGATCTACACGCTCTTCAAGTTTAGACAGTATCTGTTGGCAACACCCTTTGTATTCTACACCGACCACATGACATTAAAGTATTTAGTAAACAAGCCTATTCTTCAAGGGTGCATATGTCGATGGGTGTTGTTGTTTCAAGAGTTTGAATTCACCGTTGTAGTGAAGCCCGTAAAAAAACAACTATGGGCCTGATCATCTGTCAAGGATTGATTCAGGAGAGGATGCGCAAAGTATTGAGGAAGCAATGTTAGATGCCCAACTATTTAGATTATGGCGCGCACCCTTAGATTTGGAGGAGATTGCAGTATTCTTAAAAGAAGGTGCAGGACTGGATGGAATGAAGGCATTGGAGAAGAAGCAATTGGCCATACGCGTCGCACCTTACATGTTGATTAGTGGAGACTTATACAAGTTGGAATGAGATGAATTTTTGTGCAGTGTGTATTAGAGCATGAGTGCTGCCGCCATCATGGAGGAAGCACACGGAGGAAGTGTACAGTGGGCATTATGTAGGTAATGCCACCACACACAATATATTAATGGCAGGATTATGGTGGGAAACCTCAGATAGGGATCAGTAGAGATTATTGTAAAGCGTGTGACCACTATCGCGCATTGGAAAACCAGAAGGAGAGATGAAATGCCTTTGTGCCCTATCCCTAGCAGACAGAGCCTTTTGAAAAATGGGCGATAGATTTTGTAGGACCTATTACACCAAAGCAGATGTAGTAGACTGGGTCATGTTATGCCATCACTTGCATGGATTATCTCACAAGGTGGGTAGAGGCAAATTTCAACTAAAGATTACACAGAAAATAACAACGGTAATGTTCTTATAGGAGAACATTATCACGAGGTATGGATGTATCTGTTGAGTTTGACCAAAGTGATAGGGGTACACATTTTCTGAATGAGACCATGAGGATCTTGTTATCAGAGTCTATGGTGGCTCATCACAAGACTACGCCCTATCACCCACAAGCAAATGGCACTGCGGAAGTATTCAACAAGATATTGGGTCATACCTTGACCAAGATTTGTGATGTCGGAAGGCTTGATTGGGATGAAAAAGTATCAGCGATTATGGGCTTATAGAACAACGTATAAAAGACTAAATAAAGCCACACCTTTTCAATTGGTGTTTGGCGCATAAGCTATTTTACTGGTTGAATTTATGTTACCTTCTCTGCAAATAGCACGCGCAAGAGGATTAGCTGATGAATAAGCATTGGAAGAAAGGATTGATGAGCTAATGAAATTGGATGAGAGATGATCACTTTCCGATGGAGCTGACAAACGAAAGGCAAAGCAAAAGGCTTGGCATGATCGCCACATTAGAAACAAGAAGTTTGAGGTTGGGAAGATGGTGTTACTATATGATTCCAAGTTTTGCACCATCCTGGAAAGTTGAAAGTCCATTGGTTGGGTCCCTACACAATTTCGTACATCCTTGATTCGAGGGCATGCTAGTTACAAGCGCTAGATGGGATGAAGTTGCCTGAACACTTCAATGGGAGTAGGCTGAAGTCCTACTATAAATAAGTCTTCTTGGTGTTTGTAAATAAGGTAGTTTTGCTAGTTAGTTTAGAAGTTTCCTTTATGCATTTTCCCTTTCTTGTGTTTCCCTTTCGTGTTGTTGTTTTGGTTTTGTGCCTTGGGCACCGGTAACCTTATTGCTATTTTTGGAGAATTTGTGAGTGCATAGAGGACCGCGCATCGTTTAAGTGTGGGGTGGAGAAAAGTGAAGAAGCACGTGATTAAAAGTACCAAGGAAGTTGTGTTGAATAGCCTTGTTGTGTAGCCGGTTGAAAGAGGTAGATGAAGAGAAAAATATAATGGTTGGTGCCATGATAACACTACTAGTAGATCCCTATATACAAAGGAAAAGGAAGTGCAAGTTAAAGCAACACGAGATAGGTAAAGCAAGAATCTGGATAGAAGCAGTGCCTTCGGCATAGGTTAAGCATGTGTAAGAGTCTCTTGTCAGGTTGGTTGGGTTACACGCCAGAAGGTTGGAGGAGTTTTCACGCAGGAAGGGCGCATGAGTGAAGGCACTGAAGACGGACTTTGTTTGAAAAAGATGCATTAAATGAACAAAGTACGGGGTAGGTAAAGTAGCATTTAATGATCAAAAAAGGAAAAAATATAAATAAAGGGTCGAGGCACTCTCATTTTTACTTTATGAAAATGAAGAGTTAGAGATATAAGCGAGTGTTATAAACTAGGGTTTTCAAATTCGATCGAGTGGAAGATCTATGTGATTAAAATGCGAAGAGCCAATTTGAGATTGTGGACTAGAAGGAATTACACAGGCGTCAAAGGAGTTGAAAAGGCACTGTATTGTGAAGAGTTTATCCAAGTTAGGGTTCGACAAACTAGGGCACGGGTTTAGAAGAGTTATATCATGGATCTGAGATCGAAGGTTGGGAGAAGAAAGACAGAGTAACAAAGAGAGGGTAGGAGTGATAAAAATACCTCAACCATGGCACCCAAGAAAGGAAAGGGCAAAGCCAAGGCTAAACAACCAGAACCCGAAGTAGACACAAATGAAGAATGGTATGCAGAGATGTAATACCCATATGGGGTGATGATGGGAAAGGAATGGGAATCCCACTTGAGAAGCATACCTGTTAGTGACTATAATCACCGCACAAACACCATAGAGAAAGAAATGGCATTGGAATTGGTACGCCCCACCAACAAGCGAACACCTGAAGGTTTGCCCATATATGATGATGACGTTAAGGTTAAATTGGCAAAGGTAGGGCTATTGCAACTCTATGAGTTGCCTTATTTTGGGAATCTAGATCGCTTGTACCAATGGTTGATGTCTCGGGTGCATGAAGACTATTTCCACTTTTTGGGTGTAAGATGCACGTGACTCCCTAGTTGATTTCACAATTTATAGGCCTCATATGTGAGGGAGATAGCCTAGAAGATGACCTTGGCGACAAGGAGGCTATTCAAGAGACCGTCACTGAGTATGCCTACAAGAAAGGGTCACAGTACTATGATATTTCAGACATCAAGGACCTGTTATGAAGATGGCCATGCATCTGGTGACTAAGTTGAATGGCCAAGAAAGATGGATGTAGGTCAAAAAACCTTGGCTACATGTCTGCAGGAAGATTGCAGAGGGGATGATATACAACTTATCCGTGTACATTGTAGAGGAGATTGTTAAGTGTGCGAAGGAAGGGGACATGATCCTCTTTGGAAATGTCTTGCTCACCATAGTGTTTACAGAAATTGGAGTGTCGGATGCATCAAACAAGTTTGTGTGGGAGTACCCAACCGAAGACCCTTCACCTACAAAGAGGTTTGAGAAGTATGCTTGTGATATAATGACGGCTCCCCACAAAGCACTGGCTGGAAAAGTGGTATACGCGCTTGAGGAATGCATTCGAGCAGAGTGGAGGATCCTGAATAACTCCCAAGCAAAGCCACTGAGGGAGAAGCTGAGTTTGCGGTGTACCAACACTACTGCTTGGGTAGATTCAAGCTTATTGACGAATCATGGAGCCCTTGGTGCAAGCTTCCTTTCGCGTTCACTGCCCAATACTTCCAAGCGGGAGTAAAAAAATTTAAAGAATCAAAGAAGCTAAGGCTGGAACTAGGAAGGTTGGACCAGAACATAGGGAGATGAGGAAGAAGCTGAATTACCTTGGTGGTAAGCGTGCATACATGGAGAATTACGTGTCGTACAAGATCCAAATGACTAGGCCGATGATGCTTCCCATCGCTAGAGGATCCACGACACGCGTGTACATGCGCATAAGGCCGAAGTTTAAAAGGGCACGTATTTGGAGGATGAAATCTCCATACCTAAAGACCCCTTGGGGAAGAAGAAGCCAACATCTAAGAAGAGAGGCAGAGGAGAGGAAGGAGCACCAAGTGTACCGACTGCTTAGACAGTGAGCATGCCATCTACAAGCGCTAAGCTAAGCACCTACATATGGAGAAAGAAGTCTCCAGTGAAGGAGAAGATGCCAGAAGTAGAGGCACCCGAGCAACCCACCACCATGGAAGAATCACCAAAGGAAGAAGAGAAGGCCGAATCTCCTGATCAGAAGCCACCTCTCAGGAAGAAGCAGAGGGTGGATGAAGAAGCTGACTCGGAGGCGACCGACAACTTGGAGAAATACTTGGGAGAAGGAGAAGATGAGAGTGAAGGAGATGACGACAAGGAAGAAGAGCCTAAGAAAGACAAGGAACCACATGTGTTTAGTGTCTATGAATCAGAGGGAGAGAGTGGAAAGGATAAGCAAGAGTTTGTATTTGTGCGGCACAAGGGCGCACAAGATGAGAAGAGACCGGTTGAAGGTGGTAGCACTTGCATTGTCGAGTATAGCCAAGTACTCAAGGATATTAAGGTCACCGCCAGTCTGCAGAAGTGCATATGACACATATGCGGACAAGGGTAAGGTAGTAAGTGCCTTGGTTGCTACCCATGAAGCAGAGCTGAAAGAGTTCCAGGAGAAAAATAAAGGAAACAGGGTGGAGAGGGATAAAGTCCTAGCAGAAGTAGAAAGAAGATCCAAGGAGATTGAGGCACTAAGGGGCTTAATCAAAACACGACTGAAGGATTTATACCCTCAAATCACCAGAAGGATGGACACACTTGAAGACCTGGGCAAAGAGATGGAAAATATTGTGGACACTTTGGGCACCCAGGGAATTGGCCTAAGCTTTGATGAAGTGAGCACCCTAGTGGGCGACCTATGCCAGAAGGCGAAGGGTGAGGTCGAAGTGTGGAACAAGCTAGAGGTAGATCTGCGAAAGGACTTTCCTAGCCTATTGAATTGATGCCCCCATTCTTCATTCTTTCCCCTATTCTTTCATTCCTTATTCATTTTGTAAAGTATAAGTCTACATCTTGGTTCCATAAAACAACTTGCATCTTGGTCAAGTAAAATGTTTCCGAGGACAGAGAATAAGTGTAGTGTGGGGTGATGTTGGGCCCCTGGAATATTGACCAAGTATGAAGGCACTTAGGTGCGTGGGATCCCAGTTATAGAATGGCACGCAAGGCAAAAGCGCAAGAGAAAGGCTTAAGGAAGAAAATAGCGCGTGCAATGTGCGAAAGGAGGTTCGGGACTTAGCCAATTTGAGTGCCCAAGGAATAACATGTGAAAAGCGTGATCGCGCGCAGATAAGATGTCAGCTTGGTAATAGGTTGGCCCTAGGAAAAATCATGCCCCGGATGGAATCTTCTAGAAGATCATCATGAGATGGAGTGGAGAGCTCGGGCCTGAAGGAACATGCTCGCATGGAGGACCACATTCGACACTTGGTGACAGATTTGAGGGTGCAACAAGGTAAGTTGGCATCCCAGGGAAAGTGATAAATACAAGTTCCTGCCACGGAAAAGATATATACACACACAGAGAGATATATCATCTGGATATACATAGGGAATAGTGGGTTAGAGAGTAAGTGAAGCTCTGCAGAATTGTTGTGAGTGGATATTCTGGTTCAGGAAAGGATGTACTAAGCATGGAGTTGTTATTTTTCTTTTCTGTTAGCTTAGCTACATACGTCCAGTGATGCGCATGATTGCGGTCTACTTTCGTGACACTTTGTAATGAACCAATGAATATATTGAGGTTACCTGTTATAAATAGATATGAATATCAATGGGTTTAATGTATATTTCGTTCATATGAGTTCTCTTTCCTTTCATGCTATGAATGAATGGTTGTATCTTTCTTTCTGTTATAGTATATGTTCTGGAATCTGTTAAAGCACTTGGTCTGAAGTGACTGCAAGGATTTGGAGGCCATTCTGAGCCCTATGGTTCTTGTATGTCTCAAATTCTTTCCTAAATACTCTTACACTAATCATAGATAATACTTCCCACTAAACTCACATAAAAGAGAGACTCGGTACCCGCACGTGCCTTGGGTGAGCGCTCAGAGTCTGCTGGGTGATAGGCCGGCGCACATGGGGTTCTTCCTTTTGTGATAGGAGTAAAAATGACTACACCCATCTCCTTGTACATAAATATATTCAATAACACACAAACATTCATATAGTTGTAAAAATACAAAACTAAGACTTATACACATATTTTGATTTGTTTACACTTTATAGTGCATATTTTTTTATCATTGTGGTTTGATTGATAACATGTGCTTTAATACTCTTTACACATGTGTATTCATGAGGTATGTTGAGATTGATGTAGGACACATAGATCATTACATGATGATAAGAGCTACTTTGGTTCCTTACATTACTTATCTTGAGGGCATCCCTTTACATTATTACGGGTGTTATTATTTCATTATAGTTCCTTCCTACTTCCTCATTATGCTTGATTACATATATCATATACATTTTATTTTTGAAGTAATAGGACTAACACACGTGTCTTGTAACAATGACATATTCTCTTCATGTACTTTCTTACTACTCATTTCTCTTATCATTATTTGACATTATTGTTTATTACAACATGTTTACTATTGATTTGTGTTACTACTTGTCTATTTCATTGTATGTGGCTTGAGTTCCTTGTTTGTCTTCTGACACCATGGGTGTCCTATGTTTGTGGCTATATGTCTTCTTGCATGAAAATTATTCTCACGTATGTAACATAAGTACCTTTATTTTCTTGTGACACCATGGGTGTCCCATTTTACATCTTTATGCCTTGATGTGACTCTTCTTTACATGTCGTTTATTATGTTTACTCACTTGATTGTAGTTTTTTCTCTATAATAGCTCCATTACATATATGTTATTATTATTCTTGTTGTTCTTTTGGTTATCACTTTTATTGTTGCTCGTGTTACTATGGCTATTTGTCTCTATTTACATCATGGTTTCCACCATGTGCAACCTCTTTTACAAGTATAGGTTCGAAAGGTGGCCATTACTTCATCATTCCACATTATCCTATAGATTTGCAAATATAAAGTGCATGGGCACACATCTATTATTTTGAGTTTTGTGTTCAAATGCTTTATCACACACACCTCAAAAAGGGGGACATTCATTGAGATATATTTAACACTTATAGGAAGAATTACAGGTTCATACATATGATTTATTAGGAACAATCCCTTAGAAAAATATATAGATATCAAAATTTGGTAGAAAATAAATAGGTGCAAGACCATAGAGAAAGGTCGAGAGCTGTATGGATGTTCTTGACCCTACCATATATTTTTACCTTGGGGAAATTAAACCATATTTTTCAACACTTTCAAATTTCTTATCGTGGATGTAATTTTTGGCATAATGTCATACTTAATTGACATAGTTTATATTATTTTATGAGGGGCATCAATATTTCACTCCTTTTTCACTTCAATACTTAATTTTAGTTACAAAATACAGGTATTTTTGGGGCATGGGTCTCCTTCTCTATGACATGTCAACTTACTATGCGCTCTTACTTAGTAAAGACGACAATGAGAAGAGTATGCGAGCACTCATTATTTTGTATACCTTGTGTCTATATATATATAAAAATGGACCTAGATCCATCAACATTGGTGTGGTCCATGGGGTTGTGGAAAGTATCAAAGTGGATAAGTTCTTCACAAAAAAAAATCTCTCCTTATTTCAAAGGGGGAAGATATAAGAGTTAATAAAAATTGATACATGATCTTCTTCCTTCACGGGTTACATTCGTACCTCTTCTTCTTCTCTCTACCTTTTATTTAGTGTTTGGTTTGCATGCACCCATTGCTCTAATTTCTCCTTTTGAAAAATTAGGGACTAATCACCCCTAGTCCTTTAGCAAAGTTTATTAAAACAAATCTAAATCTCCAACTATAAGTAAGGAAATGTGGTATCTCCCTCTACGAAAGAAACATGTGTATTTTTCCATGTTTTACATCTCTTAAATTCAATGAAAGTTTAAATTCTATATTTACAATTGATTTAGAGTTCAATTTATATTGTGGACATTGAACACACTCTATGTTGTAGGTTTCATCATGTAGCATTCCAACACCAATGCATTTAGATAACAAAAACTCTAAGAGAAGACAAAGTGTTTATACACTTGGGTATATTTTCCTTTAAACATGTAATTTTCATTTGATACTTGGGGGGGATGTAGACACTCAAATTTGGAAATTTACTCATTGAAACTACTAAGTGTGATTATGCTTCATAGTTAAGACAAATACCCACATCCTATTCCCGCTCAATGAATATTTTTATCTCTTTCATAACTTGCTTATTTCCACACATTGATATGTTGAAAAATTCTGAATATAGGTTCATAAAATTGATGTGTTATCACTAACCAACATAGTGTCACTTTCATATTTGATCTACCTCTTCTATGTCTACAACCATACATATTGGTTAGGATGTGAAATTTGGTCTTGGATGACTTATACGATCATGGACCAACACATTTTTTGGATCTATTTTCAATGTAATAATTTTTTTGTGTCTTTTATTCTTCTTGGGTCAGACTTATCATGATAATTTACCTTCATATCGCTATATAAACAAGTTACGATCACTTCATTTACTCACATAACACAACTTGGAAAGTATACAGAAAAATCATTTCACAGACTCATTGTAATATTCATAAAAGGTACATAAGGCTCCCTAAATGTTCCAAATTTTGATGCACATCCATTAGGGTAGCCAATACTACAATTTTGAAGCACTCAACCAGGTCAAGGAGTATATATTCCCTCACTTCCAAGCACACCAAGATTCCTACATTAAAGTCTTAGAAAGATCACAATCCTCTCAAGCATATTCAAAGTGGTTCAAATTACCAACTAGTTGCATTCATATGGATGTTACATGTTAGGTGGAGAACTATTTGTGATTTGTGATGTTAGGTGTTGCATTCATAAAGAAAAAAATGAAGATTGTGGCTGCTTGAGAAATGGAGGAAATCAGCTACAAAATCATGTACCTAATAAGATATTTTTGTGTTTGAGCACTATTCTAAGTTTCCACCGGTCATGTTTCAAAGCGCCAAAGATCAATCGATGCACCTATCTAACCCAGATCTAGAATACCTAGATGAGGTGTTTGTTATTTTTTAGCGAAAGGGATTTTTAGACAATGTTTTCACTTCCACCACTTGATCTAGTTATAGAATTGATCTCATGTCCACATTTTATAAGGGAAGTTATTTTTCCCACTAGTATTTGGATTTGTTTAGCTTGATTTTCTCTTAGTTAGAGTAGGAGTAGTTTAGGTTTTCTTTTTGCAAAACAAGTGCTTTGCACACTTTACATGTCTCTATTTGGATCATGTATGATTTCTCTTTTGTACATAGTTTTTGTGAGCCTCTTTACAACTCTAGAAATTCTAGATCATTCACCTTGGTGGGCAATAAATCAAATATTTTGGGGTAGTTTCTAGCATAGTAAGTTTTTATTCAGAGCTTCAAAGATCAGTTTCAAACCAGTGCCAATTTTAGTGCTTCATATGGATTTAGGGTTAGTTTTAAAAATTTGGGATCATTTTTCAAGATGTATGCTTGACTCCATGCCCAATGGATATGTTAGGATTCCGGTCATTTCATCTATAAGGTAGATGTCCCTTGAAATTTTCCAAGTGTTGTCCAAAATAACACCCATGTTATTTGGACAACTTCATTCGATTCATATACTCATGTATCTTTAAGAAATATATCCACAAAATGAAGGAACTTAGTGTTCTACGAATCTCGAGAAATCATAGTGTTCCACGGAGTTGGTAAAACCCTCACAACAACAAAAATTCACCATGGGGAAATATACTATGCGATAAGGAAAAAGGGGCCACACAACACCATGAAGCGGGATAAAGGGGGTTGAGCATGGAAGGACTATGACAAGTCTGTTAGGCGAAAGCCATGTACGGTTGAAAGACCACAAAGAGAAGTGACAAAAAAATCATGGAATAAAGAGAATCTTTGATATAAATTAAAGTTGTGGAACCAAGAAAATTAATGCATCAAAAGAAACTCGTGGAAGAAGAGAATAGTCATCCACAAAACAAGTAAAGTTAAAAGTCACGTAATAAAGAAGTTGTTGGTTGGATATTTTGTCAAAGAAAAATATGAGGTTCAACCAAAGTATGCGGGACAAAGTCCCTCCTCAAATAAAGGGGAGGCACCTTGTTTATTACTAACCTAATGCATGCCAAAGAATATTTACAATATCTACACTAATCTAACCATTCGGGGTTGGGATCTCATCCCAATAGATTTGTTTTTGTTAGAAAGGAAGGTGTGTAAAGAGAGAAGAAGAAATACATGAGTAAATTCAGAAGAATAAGAAAATACTAGACAGGAACGTGCTTTCACTCAAGAAAATGTAGATCAAAAGATAATCACACACGATCAAGTAGTAATAACTTACGATAGATTCAATAAACTAGATATTAAATAAAAGAACCATTTAGTGCATTGAACGTAAGAACAATACCTTAAATGAAAAGATATATCCACAACACAAAGTTTATAACATATATCTTTAATATTCTTCAATGGTGAAAAAGGAAACACAAATTTTTCCTTTCTTTTCAACTTCAAGATCTATTTCATGCAAAGAATCTCCAACCCTTTGCAATGCCACAACATTTTACATTTATAGAGAAGGGGAGAAAATATGAAAACCACTCGAACCACATACTAAAAATAGTAAACCAATGTCTCGCAAATCTGCACCGCAATGCTTTGATGCGATTCCCCATGTTTGGTTTAGCTTGTAGAAGAAGGAAGGAGGCCAAATTGGATCAGATCTCGGAGGTTGAGTTGGTTGAATTTTCACATTAATGGTCCAAACTATTTATTCCACTTTTTCTCCCATAAAATGCCACCAGTTTCCAAACAAATGATGCCAAATTAAAGGTCTCGAGGAGACCTTTCCAACGAGATTGATTTTGCAAGATTTGGAGCTTTGGAGAAAAAGATAAGGTCATATGAAAATTTGCATGTCGGGATGAACATGAGAGTGACAACACTATGAACATGAGAGTTAAATAGGAGGATTTTTTTTTCCTCTCACAGAGAGAGATCCCCTTTCTTTTCTAGTGCCATTGTCATTCCCTTAGCTTAGTTTCATTTGATGCATTCATCTTCCCCTTTTCCATTACAAATTTGTAGCTTAGATTAGGAGTAGTGTTATCATTAGGATAAACAAGTTTATGAAGCTGACCTTATATGTAGGTATATCCCAAGGAGAAAGGTTCCACACCTTGGGAAAAATCCCATGTTTCGGTGAGGTGTTGAGATTGGTCTCAAAGAAAGGGGAAAATCTCAAGAAAGAACAACCTTTTATGCTTCAACATTATTATCTACACACTTTCCTCCTTTAGACTAGTAAATTTTATTCACTAACATAAGGAGTGGAAAATTTAGACACTAAAATATGCACAAAATCATTATTACATCATGTTTTAGAAATTTTTATAAATGTGGCCCTCGAACAATGGAATTAAGTCTTACCAGTACAAGTCCTTTTCATTTCACTTTTATATTGTTTAATTTGGATTTATGGATGTTTTCTTATTATTTTATGTTATGTCATAAATATATTTGGCCTATTTCATTATTTATTTTCCTTTTACTAATGTCGAGTCAATTGTATAGATTGGTCAAGCGTATTATGGCCTTGATTGAGATGTATAGTCAGGACCCTTTTTATTTTTGGGTCTTTTATGCCTGTTGGGTCTCTTCTCCACTTTTTCATCTTTTAATTTTTTCATGGTTGTCTTTGTGTGCCACGAAGATTTAAATTACAAAGTGCTAGAATCATATAATATATATATATATATATATATATATATATATATATATATATATATATATATACATATATACACACACACACACACACACACACACACACACACACACACACACACACACACACACACACACACACACACACACACACACACACACACACACACACACACAAGTTCACCTTAAGCATTTATCATCTAACACACACCTATTTGTGTACCAAATACAAAGCTAAGAAATCAATAATACAATCTTCATGTCACATATCACATCATAGGAGGGCATAAATCTAATTTTGACATCTTTAAACAATGGTTTAATGGGGGAAAGTAGCATAACCTACTATTACAATGAAAGAACAAGGGAAAAACTAGGTCAAGGGCTCTAAATTGCATGCACATTGGCACAATACATTATGAGAACTACATTGTGTTTGAAATGTAGTGTAACACTCGGTGAATAAAAACTAGGTGAGTGTTGAGGTTAGTTCGACTCGAACATTTACATCTTTTATTTTTATATCTAATGAGTGGTTGAGGTTTTTGCAAGAAGCTAGGTTTATTTTGAAGGTACATGTGTGAAATCTAGGGTTATAGGTGAATATGAACATACTGATAGTATGACATAGATGATAATGAAGGAACGCTATTTAAAAAACGATCCTTTATAGATGATATGGTATTGCCCCTAGGTGCATTTAGTGAAGAGCCTTTGATTTGGATTTTCTCGTGATCCTTTATACATTTTAGATTCGGAAATGGCACAATTTGAGACCGATTTGAGACCAACTAAGTCACCTTGTTAACTATTCTTTTATTTTTAATTACTCTATCAGGTTTGGCATGATTGCTTCAATAGTCTAGTTTCCATTGTAAATATATAAATATTTATATTATTCTATACCCTATAACATATGTTATTTAATCCTAATTAAATCAATTGAATTAATTATCTGGATTTAATTCAAGCTTGATACACTTGCTTGTATTTCTCCTCTTCGTAATGAATGCCAAAATGATATATCTAATTATGTCTCTTTCCATCCTCTTATAAATGATAATGTGGAAAATGTTAGTGTTGACTTTATGTCTCTTAAGGGAGTAAAACATATTATAATAAACTCTTTTGTGCTTGTACTAAACACGGTTATATTTTTTCTACCATGCATATTACAAATGAATTGAATGTGCCTATTAATTATGTCTTTTTCTATTAGCCATGCGATGTTAAGCATATTGTTCATAATGCCACTCCTTTATCTAATACTAATGTTCTTAATCATGATGCATTACTTCCTACTTCCCTAGGCATAATAGCATTCACATGACTACTCTTAATAGAAAAGTACAACCTCTTAATGAGCCTTTTATTACCTATATCATCTTTCCTCGAGAGGTTATATCCTTCATGTTGTAGGTTCTTTACAACACAAGATGCATGACTTAACTTTAGAGAGAAAAGCCTATAATGCTTATATTGACTCTAATGCTATATATGGGAACCCAAAAAGGCATAAGATCTTCCAATATGTATTCCCGGATATTTTATCATCTCTAAGTTTGATTGTTTGATGGGACTACTTTGGTTCTTATCTCCACCTAAAGAGCTATAGAATTACCATGAAATATTGAACAATGATTGGATATTGTTTAAATCCTTTCCTAAAACCCTCACAGGTATTACAACACATTTGTTCAACCACCTACCTAGTAGATCCTTGAATACTTTTTTAGAACTTGAAGAGGCATTTCTTATCTTCTCCATGGACAATAAAGGCCTAGAACCACTTATGAATTTTTCCTTCTTTCCATTAAGGGAAATTTGAGTATAATTCAATTATATCTAATGCTTTAATACAAGTACACAATAATTAATCTATAAGCCCACTAATTTAGAAGTGCAATATATCTTTTGTTGCATAGTCTCATTCACCCTCTTAAGGAGAAATTACTTTATGAAACATCTTATTCCTTCACTAATATTTACACGTGAGTTCTTGATTTGAAATAGGAATTTGTTCCCCCATGTGTATAGCCACACCTTTGCACATTGATATTCATATTCTACTATGAAACCCAATACTAGTGTTTTGATTAAATCATCTTCTAATTTGAGCCAACTTAAGGTTATAAATTGCGGTAATACTTCCTATATATAATATTACTAGACCTTAAGCTCCTACAAGGCCTCATATGGAACATGAGATGGAACCAATTTTCTTTGATATGTCTCATGATCATCCACATGTCATTTTTCTCACCCTACTTGATAAACACTTAGTTTTATAACCATGCAATGATCCTCCTCCTCCTTATTGGATTGAGTGTGAAAAAGGTTGACATTTTTATAATTACCATAACATTAATGGACATTGCAAAAATGATTGCTATGCATTGGATCATAAAATTAAGTCACTAGAAGAAAAGGGTATTATCTCAAGATCTAACTCTCCTACTTTGAAGCATTGATCCATGGAGGATGTGATCACCCATTATGGTCCTCCTCAAGATGTATTATTTTTAGTGTCTATGAAATATGTTTCTTAGATAGGATATCATCCTAATCAATCTTCACAAAAGCCTAAATTCAAATGGGTTGTAAAAGAAAACAAATTTATTTTGCAAGATAATCAAGTTACAATCAATAACACATATGCATAAGTGTTGTTAAGAAAACAAATGCACAATTAATTAATAATTAATGAACATTCAACAAAAGTGCATCCTTGGAGCCTATAGTGACTAGGTATCCTTTGAACATTTAACTTATCAATAACATAACATGTCTCAAGTTAATCATGTTATTGCATCAATTATCATCAATACCATTTTAACCTCAATCGTTAAAATAATTCAATGCATAAATCAAATTCAATCACATGTGACATAGTGCTCTAATCAAAACTTATATATATATATATATATATATATAATATATATATATATATATATATATATATATATATATATATATATATATATATATATATATAAGTTTAATAAAGTTTAAAAAAATCATGTACACATGTTATATCTAGTGGGTCTATCCCTCATAGTAATTTTCCTAGGGTTCCTATTACACAACCTATGGTGCCTACATAGGTCATACAACTCCGGCTTCGTGAGGTTCATCCTACTACACATATGACCCATTTAAGGTTTGATCCTCCTTTGTTTAATGGGTCCACCTATTCCCTTGAGGTCCTTACTACTACCACCATTTGTACATGCAACTTATGTGAGGTCTAAGCCTCCTTTCTTGACAAGTCCACCCATCCCCTAATGATGATGTCATGGGATATCTCATGTATTTCCCTTCCTATGTATATAACTATTCCCAAAATACCAAAACATTCAAATAATCACAATAATACAAAAATATTCATATGTTTGTAAAAATGCAACATCATGAATGAATTTATGTGCTACCTTCTTACTTTACATATGTTGTTTGTCATACAATTTAGTAAATAGAATATTTTCTCTACACCTCTTACATGCATGCATTTATGGGGTATGTTGAGCTTAATACAAAACATACATAGATTGATACATGATGGGATGCGTCAACCTAGATCCTAATCTCCTAGGGCATCTTCCAAGCTATTTAGGTATCTTTGTTTTGGTATAATTACTTTCACTTCTTTGTTATACTTAATTACTTATATTGTTTATATGTTATTTTCCATACCAACATGCCTAACATAGCTTATCTTGCTATATGTACCTCTAGGCTCTTGTTTGTTATTGCATTCACTTTCTTGATTATGTATATACTTGCTTCCATGCATATGACCTTTATTATGTCTTGTAAAATGTTGGTGTCCTTTATTTGTGGCTTTATGCCTTTTATGTGTGTGACATGGATTGAGTACATGTATGTGTGATTACTTGTACACTTGTTTCTTTGTATGCGAGCCTACGACCTTTACTTTTCTTGTATTATGACACTTTTGGGTTCCATGTGTTGTGGCTTTGTGCCTTTAATATGAATATTGTACATGACATTGTTATTATATTTGTATGCATGTTTGCCTATGTACATGTTTACTCCTAGACATGATTGTTATTGTGATTGTTGTTTGTTGCTTGTTACTAACTTTGTGTGTTGCGGTTTCCACCATATACACTCCTCATAGGAACATGATCCCAATAATGGACACCAAAGATAGCTCTCCAAGTGATCCAACACAAACTATTGGATATATCTAACATGGGTACACATCATTTCTTTTGAGCCATATGTTTTATTTTACATATCATGCACCTCAAAATTAGGGTATTACAAATGTTTATGACATAGATAAATTATGGACCTAGATACAAAGTTAAATAGGGCACAAATCTACAAAAACATAGTCATATACAAAACATGAACACATTTCACATACAAAACCATCCACAAGGATGAAGCCGTCATTTTCATGGTTCGTGATGGATGTTTACGTGTTGGGGTGAATTTACTGAAATTCAAGAATTCACTAATCTGCACATGAAATTTCATGTTTTTGGTACAAATTCAAAGATAAATGATATACAATTCAGAGTAGGTTTTGCTAAATTACACTGCATTCTTTGAAAATATATGATTCATATACATTTTTAGATATAAGTACGAGGGTATGGGCCTTATTCTCATCTTTCTAAATTTAACATTTGTATGCATTGTATTCAACAATTACTGATACATGGTGGGGGCATGAGAGACACATCATTTCTGCTTGAATTTGTGCTATTTTACACTTGGCCCTAAATCTATCTCTATTGATGTAGTCCATGGGGTTGGAAGATTAGAGTGGTTAGATGTTTTGTAGGATATTATTCTTTGTTCCCCTTTTTACGGGAAGATATTAGAGTGGCTAGATACTCGAAGGTTGTTATTCCTTCTTTTGGGGTTCTTTGCGACAAACATCCTAAGGTTCCTCTCCTTTTGGTGTTGGGTCAAACACACTCAACTCTTCTATGATTTCAGCTTCTCCTTCAAAAATTTGGGGGTGATCGCCCTAATCCTTCAACGACTCAATACAAATATGAAACTCCAAGAACAATAAGAATGAGAGCTCCTCCCTCGACAAAGTGAACAAATGTGCCGCTTCTACATGATTTGTCTCTTTGCATTACTATGTTATGCATTCAATTTTCAAAGTTACAAATATATTAGTCACATTTGAGTTACAATTCAATTTATTTTATAGACATTGACTACACTCTATGTTGCAAGTTTCATCATTGAGCATGCCAACACCAACACAAAAACAACTTTGAGAAAAGAAAAAGTGTGTGCACACTCATGTATATTTTCCTTTTTAAGTATGTAATTTTCATTTCACACTTAAAGGAGGAGAAATGCAGACACATAACATTGGCAACTTATCCTTTGACAATGACAAGTTTGGATTTGTTTCTATAATATGACTTATATGTATATCTTAAATCTAATTGATATATCCTTGTCTCTGTTTGTGTGACTTGCTTGACTACACACAATGCTCAATCATTCATATACTCAATTGCATTTATCAAAGTAATGCATTACTCCCATGCACCTTGCTTAGAAATATTGTTCAAGCATCATGAATTGGTTTTCAAAACCACGTGGTGCAGGTCCAAACCATACTACGGTTTGGACCAACCCATATGGTCATGTCTCTTGCTCTCCAACAACATTTGTCCTAATTTAATATCCTTCTTTAGGTTGTTTCTTATCCTATAGGTCAACCTTAAGGTGGTAATTAACCCATGAAATCTCATATAAGTGAGTCTAATGCATTCAAGAACTCGTCGACATTTTAAGAGCTCCTATTGCAAAATACATTCATAAAACACTTAAGGCCATCCAAAATCTTCCTAAAGTAGCAACACATCTTTAAGAGAAACCACAACTCAGGTCTAAAGCGTTCAAACTAGGTCAAGAGTCTAGCTTCCTCATCCACAAGCCTTCAAAGGTCCTAGAAATATGTCATAACAATAACAAGTCAATGTAAAGTGTTGCCAAAATTCTAAGAGACAAAGGGAATCTATCTAACACATGAAACACCACACAATATATCACTATTGTGTAGGGTACACCCTATTTTATCTATTATTACACCCATTATTCTTTATGTCAAGAATACACAACCGCATACACTATGATAACTACATATAGTTTTCTCTCACTTACAAGGGGATGCGGTGTAATGCTTGGATTGGTTCAACATGGGTTGACCACTAATGTTAGATCAACTTCATCACACATAGATTTATCCTTTTGTTATTTAATCATGTTCATGAAGTGCTAGTATCTGTACCAAATGTTTTTATCTAGTGCATGCTATCACGGGAAGGTGTTGCACATTGGAAAACCCTAACATTAGACAACAAAGCATAATTCTAGGCCATTGACAACCACTAAAAGTTATAGAACCCTAATTGATGTTCGTATGAGATCTTATAGTCAGATCAAATGTACTACGCCCTAACAAATCTTGTATGGTTTTCAGAATCGCGCTTCAAGGTTTCAGTCACGAGTTATAGAGACGAAACTCTTCCAAATCTTTACTACTTGCACATTTAGTCCACACACCTAGATCACATATGTACCTCTTTATTCAACTAAGTACTCTTCCCTATTAATGTCTTAAGCAATCATTTATATCATTTCTATATCACACATTGTATTAATAACTACATTTTTTCTTTCACATTAATGTTTAATGATTAATTCGAGAATGTACAACCTTTATAACCTTACACCTTTTAATACATAAAGAAAGAACCTCATACCAACACCTTATTTATTTATTTAGGTTGTAAACATCCACCCAAATGGCGGGGTTAAAGTTAATATACATGTGAGGATTTTATGAAGATCTCGTAGAAGTGATGTGACGACTGAGATGACACAAATGAATGTGAAAAGCATGAAGCAACAAACCCCAGCCGTAAGCTTTATATCACTTGAGATGAGGAAAAATTATCATCTTTTCATCATCATACATATATGAGAAACCAATCATTGTGGCATTATACAAGCACATAGATTATTTCCTTTAAAAGGATTAATGACTAAGCATGAGGGCCCATCATATTCTCTTTTGTTTGATAGTTGTTATTTGCTTGGCCCCATTCTTGGTAAAGTGTGGTTTTCTAAGCTTCTTATGGGGTTTCCTACTCGTGTAGCTACAACAAGTCCTGTCCTCCATGCTTTTTCCCTTTATTTCTGCCTTCTCCAAACTTTGCAGATATAATGAACATGACTTTGTTTTTGATTTAACAAAGATCAAAGATCACAGAAAGAAGGAATAGGGGACATCGTATTACATTCTTCTATTTCCCCCGATTTCAACTACACCTAAGCCAATATCCATTATTTCCAAAGTGATTTCATTGATAAATTTCATTGTCCATGATTTCAATGGATCTCACCATTAATTTCTCATCGAAATTTTCCATTGACACCCTATGTTAGACTTTCAATCCCCACCTCTAACTCAACATTAAAATTAACACAACTCCTACGCCATCTCCAACATTACAAATTGAACCCACATAGATATGCATTGATGGATGTATAAAGTGAATGTCACACATTCATTTCTTATTATGCTAAAAAAAAAAATGACCCATTTTGATGTACTAGGTAAGGTTATGGTCAACACTTGTTATTAATCAAGGGTTGGAATCCGTATTTGTTTGTGCTAGATACTAGTATTATAAATTCTTTTGCGTACCCTGCCAAAACTCTCTCTTTATGCATAGGCAAAATGAGTTGTAGAAAGGGGGAAGACGAGCCGAGCTGCGAATTCTAACACAATTCTTCTTTCGACGGACATGCCATGGAGCCGGTTGAAGGACGGCAAAAATTGGCGAAAGAAATTATGACGGAAAAATGTTACATTGGTTATCTGGGAGAAGATCAAGTGTTGGGCATTTTACACTATTTGCCGGTGAAATCTGTAGTGGCATTTGGCATGACGTGCAGGAGATTCTGTCTGTTGACGGAATCGGAAGGCCTGTGGGCGTGGATTTGCAGACGGGAATGGGGAAGCAGGGCCGTGGAGGCGTGGTTGTCTTCTGTGGGTGATCAGAAATTGGGGTGGAAGGCTCTATATCTCCAAATGCGTGCTCTCTCTTCTGTATTTTCCCGTCGATTGACGCAAGGAGAGGCCATCCCCTCTGCCAGGGCTTCTCATTCTTTAAATTTCATATCTGATACGCTTGTTCTCTTTGGAGGAGGCTGCCAAGGTGGTAAGTTTGCCAATCCGTTCAACTCTCTGCATTCTCATGGAAAACACTAACTAAAATTAAGCATGAAATTGGATATTTGAAAATAAAAACTCGGGATCCCTCATCAAGGAAGGGTTAGAAATGGAATGAACTTTTTTGAAAGAAGATATTACAGCCTTTTCAGAGTTTTATGGCGAGGTGGTGTGAAACACAAAGACAGCCCAGGCCTAGGAAAACTACAAAATACCAATTTTAATCTATATTCACATTTGTTGATACAATACAAACATTTTGTCATCAATCTTTTCCCTGTCTCCTTTCAATATTCTTTTTATTCCTCGTAGCCTGATAGTATTGATTTTCATTTGCAAGTTTTTTCTTTTTTTTTTGGGTTATGGCTGGCCAAAACGCTTGGGTAATCTTTCTTCTTGTTTTTTGTTTTGTTTTTGGTGTGGATTTTGGATGCAAATTTGGTTAATTTACCATTTGTTTCTTTCCGAAATGATTACTCTCTAGAAGTAGCCACATGCATAACGAGATGTCTACCAAAGACGATATTATAATGTTGTTACCCCTGCTTCATCCAGTCTTACATACATCAGTTGCTGCAATGATGGTAATTACAATGCCAGCCTTACAATGTTTGAAGTCAGAGGAAAGCTCAAATTTGTCAACACGAAAAATATCAAGTTAATTGAGAAGGACACGAGGAATATGAAGTCCCCAAAATTTCAAGATTAAAGGAAACCGTGTCAAAGATACGCAACAAAACATAAATGAGCCCATGACATAGATTACTTCTAAACTCAAAAGTTCTTGACGATAACTTACAACAAGGTTCTAAAGGAATCCTTTTTCACAAGAAGCAGTGATAGCTCAATCTACTAATTTAGTTTAACCTTCCCTACATACACTATTTTTATATCGTTTCCAACCATCTGGACAACTGAACCTGCTAAAGGTCGACTCCCAAAAAGCTTTAATCAAGGTTGAATTCATTTATTTCATTCAATTACAATTCTTCCACAATAACTTGTTTAAGTCTTGTCGAGTCTCCTTTGCCCGTACAATATCTATCTCTAATCTGATCGACGTAACAGCAAATTGCTAAGGCACAGATCAGAACTTAGTCTTTGATGTCAGGGTTTTCTAATGATGACCCTCTATCACTTCCTTGTCTGTTTTAGCTTGAATTGTTTTATAATTCTGAGTCCTAAATACCAACTTTTTAGCTATCATGGAGAAAGGGAAAGGAAATTTTTCTACTAATGAAATAACTCAGTCCCTAAGGACTGAGTTGTTCCATGAGTGGAAATTCATTTCTATTCCATTAGATTCACTTTGTTTTCCAACCTTTAACAACAAGGTTTTAGACCCTAAGCCTATATTTTTATCAACACTCTTTGACATCAAACCACTGTTTGTATTATACATCCCGGTTCTCATTAAAATTAAGGCATTTACTTCATTTTCCAAACTTTTTTCCGCCTTCGACAGTCCTAGGAAGAGTACAAGTTTATTTTTACTAGATCATCTCTTGACCTTTAATCTCAATTAGGGTTTACAGCTTGTTTTTCGGTTTCTAAGATTCAACATAACCCCAGATCTTCTGTTCTCAGCAAGAAACCCCCATAAATACTTTTGAATGTACATAATAGAAGTAAGCTATTAAATGAAGTCCCCTGTTACATTTTGGACTGCAAGGCGTCCTTCAAGCATCAAGGTTATACAACAGAGGAGCTAGTTACCGCCATAACTTCACACCAGATCTTACTATTAGCTCTCAGAATGTTTCCAAATGTTATAAAAGTTAATGAGACATCTATGAGAGCTGTAACGGTCATCCCTGCTCTTGGGTTTTTTAATACATGCAAGGTACACTTCCCAAAAGTTGTAAGGGATATGCACCTTTCCAACAGGCAGTTGGAATCTCAGCATGGAACAAGTCAACCTTACATAACAAAACAGTTCAGATAAAGAAATTCCGAGACTCTGTTTTCAAACTCTGTAAATTATTGAAACACAAAGATTGGTGCCATGGAAGCATCAACATATAAGCTTATCTCGAGAGACCTACAAGCCTTACACCAGTGCTATTAGATACAAGTATTCAATTACAAATCTGAGATAACAATCTGAGGCTTATCCTCAATCACATCAAGATCCAATTTCTAATCTCTTAGAACTGTAACCTAAAATAGAGTTTAGAACAACCAATTAACATGTTTAGCTCAAATGATGGCTTTTAGAATTGCCTACATGTTTATATTAACTATGCAGCTCAAAAGTATTATTGACGTGGATCAGTTTAGATAGTCTTACTAACTCATGAATACAAATACCTGAGCTTCTTGAAATTCCTTCACTGGGTTCTTGCACATCCAAGTCCGACTAGTGTTTACATTCACTTAAAGAGTTTTAATTCCAATATGTTAACAGGATCTGTAGATACTCATAATACTAACAGTAAGAAAACATGGTTCATCTATAGAAAGCCACCCAATCAGTCATTTATTCACTTCAAGCCTACACTAAAAGACTAAAACATAAATACAGTTTCAAATAGTATACGACAGGGTTTTTAAGTAGCATCTAACCTGTTAAGTTGAAACATCATCATTGTCTTTATCCACTGTAGTCATGCTCACATCTATAGGTGGCAATCTTTTCACATTCATTGTTCATATTCGAGAAGTATAAGATGATTCAAGGTGTACAAAATATTCTTTGTATTGCTGTCAGTACAATCATATGTTTTAGGGCTGTCCTCAAGGGATGATATATTAAACAACAGTATAGTAGGACCTCCTCTTTACAAAAGTATCATACAACTTGATTTCAAAAATATAGCACCTCACATGAGTGCCAATTCCCAAACAAGGCATATAATAAATCCAATGTCATGATCCTCTTAAACAAGATTACAACTACAAAACCATAATATAATAGCAACAGAGACAGCCTTCCCACCATGTGATTGGAAACGACAGTAGCTTGCTTGAAGTCTTGTACGTGGACTGATGAACTCCCCATCCAGGAAATTTTTAGGAAGCTAATGGGTAATGCTAGCCCAAACCATCGGCGGCCCTTACCAACCCAACCATGGATGCGCTTCAGCACAAAAGAAATCTTGACAAGAACACTTAGAACGCATGGGTAAGCAGGGTCAATATGCTCACAAACGATCAACTCATCACACAATCAGGTACTGGTCTGACTCAACTCAAAATCCAAAACACAATAACCACAAAACGCAGAAAAGATCACTGCGGAAGTCTTGCTCAACAAGCGGACCTCGAGTCTACACGAACCCAACTTCCACTACTCGTTTAAGAGCCAACAAGGTGTGTAAATCTTAGCTAGGGATTTCAACATGTTAACATAGTAATACCTAGGTTTCAGGATCCACAGGGTATGTTAGTTCCCGTGCCTATACCTAAGGTATTAGTGGATGGTTTACAGTTTACAGTCTATCTCATCCACCTGTAGCCGGAACCCTATGTCAAGGATATACACAACAAAAACACAACATAGAATGAACAAGCAATGATGGCATGGAGCCAAAATTGTACAAAAGGTCAAAGATCATACAATTTCCTACACGAAAATCTCACATATTTCTTTGTAGATAACATAGGGGTTGTTGTTTCTATACCATAAAGGATAAACACTCATACCAATCAACATTGCATCACTGTAACTCTTTTTATTTCTACTCAGTCCTTTTTAAATCGTCATAAACCCTAACCATGTGGGTTCATGTATATAGGTAACTACCAATCGAGGGTTTCTATTTTACATAGTTGGATTCAATTACCACAGAGATGTTGATGAAGTGCTGCCACAATATAACTCTCCACACTTTTCAACTTCTGGATGGGTGGTGAGGGTTTAGTTGAGTAATCAAACTACTTGGATTAGAAGAAGGAGGACATGTTGAATTTTCCCTTATAAAGGGCTTGATTTTGAGAGGATTTGATAGCATTAACTGTTAATTTGAGGGATTCTTTGATGGGTTTTGAGGTGGCTCGAGTTCCCTCATAAGGTAATCTTGCTTCTTAGTTTTTCGAGGGCCTCCTACAATGTGGCAGGGGAAAACCAGACCTTATATTAGAGAGTGGGATTGAAGGTTTTGAGAAAATTTTGATAGAGATGTTGATTGTCAAGATTATGGTGAGATTTGTTTGCCATGGATTTCCATTGTTTGATAAAGTTGCAGGCTGGTTCATTAGGAGATTGTTTCATATCGACAAGTTTTTGGAAGGCATTTTTAGTGTAATGTCCTCTTTCTCGAATAAATTTATTGAAGACCTTTGGCCTTTTTTGTCTACCCGATGATGACCAAAGGGTGAGCTCTAGTTAAAATATAACATTATAAAAACACATATAATAAATTAATAAACTTAACATTAAAAATAAACTTAGGAAAGTGCATTAAAAATAAAAGCACTTAATTAAAATGTACTTCCTAAGGGAAAATGTGACTAGCTCAAGGGAGTTAAAAAATTAGAAAAGTGTGCAAAGCTTCCCATTAAAAAAATGCGACTTGGCCTATGGGAGTGCAACGGAGGGAAAAAAGCTCATTGGATGTGATGGAGGTCATCTTGGGTCCCATTTCCTATATAAAGAAGAAGTCGACCTGCTTAGAGGGCATTCCAGATTTTTAATTGATATTTTCTCTTTGCATTGGAAGCTCTGAGCTTTTTGCAAATAAATCCAAGGACGAAAACCCTTAGGATTTACCTCTCTTGTGGACGAAAACCCCAAGAGCATTGAGAGGGATTTCTACTCAGGAAATTCCATTGTTCTTCACAGATTTTTATCATTCCAGCAGTGTGTGTTGAAGAAATAAATTGCAGCAGCTATTATTATATTTGCCAGGGTGGAGCGACCCATCTTTTGTCTACTTTGAGCTGTTGTGGAGTCATTCAGGTCTGAAATTATTTACCATCTATTGTACTGCATTTTTGGAATCAGAAAGAAGTAATTTCAGAATTTTTGGAAGGGTTTTAAAGGTATTTTCAGTCAGATTTATATGCAGATTTCTAGACTGTTTTGCAGCCATTATTTGCCTCTAAAAATTCAGATTTAATGCATATTTGGGCTGTTAATAATATAGAAATCAGTTTTGATAGAAATAATATTATTTGAGTGATGTTTGTGGAGGTTTTCCCAAAAACCCTAGTCACCATTTTTAAAGTATAATTGCAGCAGTTGGTAAATTTGTTTTTTTGCATGATCCTTTGAGCTATTAGTGTTGGTTATGCTTTATTGTTGTTATCTAACGTTGTAAGCAAGGATCCAAGCCCTAAGCCAATCAGAAAAATTAAGGACAACATAGGTGGGGATCTTTTAGTGGTATCAGAGCAATGTTCCTCCTACCTGCAGGGTTCTGATTTGATTCTATGCAACCACGAGAGATTGGTCCACACAAGTATTACACACGTAGACGAGCACGACTAGAGGTTGGTCTTGAAACAAGTGTTAGAGCTTGAAACCATGGGTGATAGACAGGAAGGTCCTCATAGCCCTCCCGAGATGAGCAAGCGGATCCGGACAAAGAACTTTTTAGGACAATGGTAGCCACCCAACAATGATTGATTCAGTCCATGGAACATATGGGCTCTACTCTGGACAGGTTGGCATTGGATAGGCCAAGAGATAGATATGACAGGAGAGACAGATCCATATCAATTTCCAGTAGTCACAGGAGGCACAATAGATCACCTTCGGAGATTGGTAGTGTGAGGGGATCTCCTTGCCATGAGAGGAGGCACACTCATACAGATGAGAGGAGGCCTACCCGGACAACAGATAGGCCTATGCAGCCCAGTTTCTTGCCTAGAAATGAACCACTAGAGGTTGAAGATCCACTTGAGGAAGTGGCCTTCCAGGACAATGTTATGGCAGCTAGTGATGAGTGGAGGAATCTACACATAACATGTGAGGGATGTTTTCCCCTTCGCATAGTATTGTGCACAGAGGAGAGATAGTTTGAGGGCCAGACAGATAGGAGGCCTAGATCACATCAGAATAGGGAGCTGAAGTAGGCTACCAACAAGGTGACTCTTTCCACCTTTGATGGGAGTGGGAAGATCAGTGCTAGAGCTTGGATTCATAAGCTCGACACGTATCTTACCCTTAAGCCTATGCAGGAGCAGGAGGCTATTCAGTTCGCCACTCTACACCTTGAGGGAGTAGCATATGATTGGTGGCATCATGGGTTGGTCACATAGAACCATGATCTTTATGGTCTTATAGGGAGTTCAGTGAGAGATTGATTGCGAGATTTGATCGCAAGGACGTGGAGCTATACTACAGAGATTTGGCGCAACTCCGCCAGAGTGGACATGTTGATGCCTACATCAACGAATTTCAGCGCATAGCAGTGATGGTCCCGGAGATGCCCGAGAAAAGGGTAGTGATGCTATTCATAGAGGGGCTTCATGATAGGATGAGAGGATTGGTCAAGGCTCTTAAGCCTAGGACGCGCATGATGCCATTCAGACGACATTAGATTTGGACACATCCCCCACTTCTTATCAGCCCAATAAGAAGTTTTCCATGAGCTCCAGACCATTTCAACGCTCTACTATTCAGCAGAAGAGTGCACCCCCTCCTAAGGTGGATCAGGATACTCGTAATGAGTTGAGGAGGAAGAAGCTTTGCTTTCATTGTAAGGATCATTGGGAGCCTGGACATCGCTGCCTTGGTAAAGGCAAGGTGCACCTCATTGAGGTGGTTTCAGATGAGGATGATGAGCACTTACCAGATACAGATGCAGAGGGCAATGATGGCGGTCATGATGCACATGAGGAGCAGCCCTAGATAGAGCTTGGAGAGAATGAGGCATCAGGTTCATCCAATGTTACTATTGCTTCACTTTTAGGAGTCCCTAGATACCATCCTTTTAGGCTGAAAGGAGTAATCAAGGGGCAGCAGATGGTTTGTTTGATAGACAGTGGAGCTACGCACAACTTCATAGATGAGGGGTTGGTTGCGAAGCGAGGATTACAAGTTGAGGACTTTGAGGGGTTTAATGTACGAGTTGTAGATGGATTTCTATGAGTTGCACTAAGAGGATTCCTCAACTTAGCATCCAGATGGGAGACTACACATTGACTAATGATTTCTATGTAGTTGGTCTTGGTGAGATTGATGCAGTGTTGGGTATTCAGTGGCTACAATCCCTTGGTAGGTATGTGCAGGATTTCAGGTGGATGGAGTTAGAGTTTATGGCGGATGGGAAGAAGATTGTGCTTAGGGCTCTTTTTGATGGTGGGCCTAGAGTTGTTTCAGCACATAGGATGGAGTCCATTGTTAGACATGGAGAGGTTGCATGGGCAGCCCAATGCTTCATTTCATCCAAATCTTCTTCAGATAGTGGACAACCCTTTCATGTGGATATCCAATCAGTATTGGATAAGCACGACCCAATTTTTGGTGACATTCCTCCAGGTAGACCACCAGATAGGGGATTTGAGCATGTCATAGAGCTAGAGGAGGGTGCCAAGCCCCCGTGATTACACCTTATCGCCATCCTAAGAAATTCAAGGATGAGATAGAGAAGGCCATCAGAGAACTCTTGGATATGGGACATATCCGTCCTAGTTCTAGCCCCTTTGCTTCTTCAGTTGTATTGGTGAAGAAGAAGGATAGGACCATGAGGATGTGCATTGATTACCGTGCTCTCAACAAGAAGACTATCAAGAACAGGTATCCCATTCCTCGCATAGATGAGTTATTGGATGAGTTGCATGGAGCTATCTATTTTTCGAAGATTGATCTTCGATCAGGATACCATCAGATTCGTGTTCGTGATGAGGACATTCACAAGACAACCTTCAGATGTCACTACGGGCACTATGAGTTTTTGGTGATGCCATTCGGCCTCACTAATGCACCTGCTACATTCTAGTCATGCATGAACCATCTCTTCAACAAATAGTTGAGGAAGTTTGTGCTAGTATTTTTGATGACATTCTGATTTACAACGTAGGACATGGGAGGAGCATTTGAGGCATCTTGATGAGGTACTTAGCATCATGGAGACACAGTCTCTATTTACTAAGATGTCCAAATGCGAATTTGGACTTACAGAGATTTTGTATCTTGGGCATGTCATTGGGGCCAACGAGGTCAAGGTTCATCAGGAGAAGATACAAACTATGCAGGATTGGCCGCCACCTAGGAACATTTCAGACTTGTGTGGATTCCTAGGATTATGTGGTTACTATAGGAGGTTTGTTAGAGGCTATTTTGAGCTTGTAGCTCCATTGTGATGATCTTACACGGAAGGGGGCATTTAGATGGACGAGATGATGAGGCACAAGTGGTTTTGATAGGCTCAAGGTGGTTATGAGCACTTGTCCAGTTTTGGCTCTTCCGGATTTCTCTCGGCCCTTCATATTGGAGTGTGATGCTTCTGGTTTGGGTATATAGTGCAGGTTATTATGCGCAGTTCTAGCCACCCTATTATTATGAGAGTATGAAGTTGAGGGACAATGGTAGGTTGTACTCCACCTATGATAAGGAGATGCTTGCCATTATGCATGCCTTGGCGAAATTCAAATAGTATTTGGTAGGTGGGAAGTTTGTGGTGAGGACTGACCACAACAACTTGAAATATTTTTTGGAACAAAAGGAGCTCAATGAAAGGCAACAAAAGTGGGTCAATAGGATCCAGGCGTATGATTTTGACATTGAGTATGTCAAAGGTAAAAAGAATGTAGTGGCTGATGCACTTTCTAGGAAGCCACATCTTGCTGCCCTATGTTCTTTGAGCGAGATTTCAACAGATTGGAAATCTCAACTATTAGTTGAGTATTCCAAAAATTCTTTGGCGTGTGAGATTATGGATGGTAAGATTCAGGATGAGCGATACAAGGTAATAGCTGATTTGATTTATTATAAGGGCAAAATTTATCTAGTTCTGAATCTAAGCTTAAGGGAAAGATTCTACATGCCTTCCATGATGCACTTAGGAACATTTAGACATCCAGGTGGATTTCAAGACATATGTAGGTTAGAGAGAGATTGCAAGAAGGTTCTTTAGATGTGGAATGATCGGTTCATGAAATTGGTATTCCATATATGGATAAACGATATCAAGCTGCTGAATTATTACTTTTACAAGATACATGTATAAAGATGTGTGTACCAATTAGCTCAAATTGTGGATTTCTCCGGATAATTCGAATCAAATACAACGTATACGCGAATTACAACCCGACTTAGCTATTACTGGAATGGCTCATGCTAACCCGTTAGAGGCAAGAGGAATTAGTACTAAATGGTCAGTTGAATTTACCTTTGCCCAGATTCATGGGTTTGCCAATGCAAGAGATGTACTTGAATTGGTTACTCGACCCCTACGACGTCAGAAAAATTTAGAAGACTTGGGTCGGACCACCTTAGTCATAAAAAAAAGTTTTAAAAAAGAATTCTCATCAAAATTATATAATAGATTAATTATTTAATTTAATCTATCCAATTTGATTTCGATTATTTCTAAAAATAAGTTGTGGGGTCGATATATAAGAGAGTAAAGATCAAAATTGGGATCAATTCTGTCATTTTCAATTAAATTCGTGGATGTGATATCGATGGTCATGGAGGATCTAGTCACCTGTAATAGTGATTTGATTTATTATATAGGGTGGCTCCCCTAGAAATCCATATGGGTTAAAAAAACTAAACTATATGGTGAATGATGCACCAGGTGAGACCTCGATAGAGTAGGTTTATCAAAACAGCACGGGCAAGGTTAGAGAGAGATTCTCTTGGAAGGGTCTCAAAGAGGATGTTCTACGCCATGTTCGTGAGTGTGTGACTTGTCAACAAAATAAGTTAGACATACTTTTCCAGTAGGTTTATTGCAGCCCTTGCCAATTCCAGAGCATAAATGGGAAAGTATTTTGATGGATTTTATTATAGGTCTTCCCATAGTGCAAGGGAATGATTGCATTTATGCGGTGGTTGACAGGTTGACAAAGTATGCACACTTCTTCGCCATCCCAACCAACTTTAAGGCACCACATGTGGCTGATTTGTTCTTTCGAGAAGTATTCAGATTGCATGGACTTCAAGAACATTGTTAGTAGATAACATGTTTTGAGTACCTTTTAACAGGAGCTTTTCCGATTGGTTGGTACAAATTGACTCGAGTACGAGTTATCACCCTCAGATAGATGGACAAATAAAGATTGTGAACAAATGGATAGAGGGTTATCTTCACAACTATGTTTCAGGGGCAGCGAAGGCATGGGTGAAATGGTTGTATTTATGTGAGTATTTTTATAATACTACTTACCACATGTCTATTGGTATGACCCCTTCGAGCATTGTATGGGTATGATGCGACATCATTCATTGATTTGGATTTTGGGGACAATAGAGCTCCTAAGGCTTGGGAGTGTTTATAGGATAGTCAGGATATCCTTAAGGTACTTAAGGATAATATTCAGCATGCCCAGAACCAAGCAGAAGATGTATGCGGACCGACACAAGATTGAGAGATCATTTGAGGTGGGAGACATGGTATTTTTGCCTCTGACCATATAGATAGAGTACTCTCAAGAAGAGTGGTGCAAAAAGCTTAAGCCTCGGTTTTATGGTCCGTACAAGAGTGTTGAGGAGAGTTGGAGAGGTAGCTTATGAGTTGGAGTTACCTTCTGAAAGTAAGATACACAATGTTTTTCATGTGTCTTGCTTAAAGAAGGCATTGGGGCAGCACGTGGTATCTTCTGCAGAGTTGCCACCCTTGGATGAGGAGGGGAGATTGGATCTAGTTCTTGAGGAGATCCTGGACAGGAGAGAGAGGAGATTGAGGAGTAGAGTGATTCAGAGTACTTGGTTAGGTGGAGAGATTTGCCATTGGAGGATGCTACATGGGAAGGAGAGTCTATACTTCAAAGCATCCACTTTACAGTTGCTTGGGGACAAACAATCCCAGGAAGGGAGGATTGTAATGTCCCTCTTTCTCGAATAAATTTATTGAAGACCTTTGGCCTTTTTTGTCTACCCAAGGCCAAAGGGTGAGCTCTAGGGTGACTTAAGTTTTATTAATTTTATTATATTGTGCTAAAGTTAAAATATAACATTATAAAAGCACATATAATAAATTAATAAACTTAACATTAAAAATAAAACTTAGGAAAGTGCATTAAAAATAAAAGCACTTAATTAAAATGTACTTCCTAAGGGAAAATGTGACTAGCTCAAGGGAGTTAAAAAATTAGAAAAGTGTGCCAAGCTTCCCATTAAAAAAATGCGACTTGGCCTATGGGAGTGCAACAGAGGGAAAGAAGCTCATTGGATGTGATGGAGGTCATCTTGGGTCCCATTTCCTATATAAACAAGTCGACCTGCTAGAGGGTATTCCAAATTTTAATTGATATTTTCTCATTGCATTGGAAGCTTGAGCTTTTTGCAAATAAATCCAAGGACGAAAACCCTTAGGATTTGCCCCTCTTGTGGATGAAAACCCCAAGAGCATTGAGAGGGATTTCTACTCAGGAAATTCCATTGTTCTTCACAGATTTTTATCATTCCAACAAGTATGTATTGAAAAAATAAATTGCAGCAGCTGTTATTATGTTTGCCAGGGTGGAGCGACCCATATTTTGTCTACTTTGAGTTGTTGTGGAGTCATTCCAGGTCTGAAATTATTTACCATCTATTGACTTTGCATTTTTGGAATAAAGAAGTAATTTCAGATTTTGTTGGAAGGGTTTTAAGAGTTATTTTCAATTAGACTTTTTATGCAAATTTCTAGACTGTTTTGCAGCCATTATTTGCCTCTAAAAATTCAGATTTAATGTATATCAAGGCTGCTTTAATAATATAGAAATCAGTTTTGATAGAAATAATATATATATTTTAGATAGTTTAATGCTTTTGACCGAAGCTTAGAACCGAGGGGTTCTTGGGTCCCCTCCCTTAACTATGTCCTGTGACTAGATATTACAAATTCAACTCAAATTCGACCAAGCAAGCCAAGTCAAGACCAACCTGCCGAGCCACCATCTTGGCCACTAGCCGTCGCAAGCCAAGGCTTTCACTTGCAGAGAAAC
The DNA here is from genome assembly GCA_018340775.1 of Taxus wallichiana var. yunnanensis. Classification (NCBI taxonomy): domain Eukaryota; kingdom Viridiplantae; phylum Streptophyta; class Pinopsida; order Cupressales; family Taxaceae; genus Taxus; species Taxus wallichiana. The sequence goes on from CM031240.1 coordinate 522,028,436, forward strand.
CAGACTCCACCGCCTGTAATGCCAATACCACCACCGCCGTGGAGAGTTGCCGCTAGCCCAATCCAACGATGCAATCAAAGCCAAGACCATTGCCGAGCCACCATCTCGCCACCAACCGCCGATTTAGTCGAGTTCGCCACCGCCAGAGAAGAGCACCTAGCCGCAATCACCGGTGGTGCAACTACCAGTCACCACCGATAACCACCCCGAAGGGGATTGCACCTAGCGGGGTTTGAACTTAGGTGGATCCAGACACAATCGTCCGTCTTAACCGACCCACCCAAATCCCATTGGCAAACATTGGATGGTAAACACTTTTATTATACTAGAGCTATGAATTAGAGTGGTGGAGGAGAACTTTCTCTAAGTGGGACATGAGGGTGGGCTTGGGTCTTTAATATCTACCGAGCGATCCGCATTTGGAGCACCCCACTATGTTCCTCTTGGTCCATATGGAGAAGTTCGACCCCTACTTCAAGGTGTCCCCATGGCCACTTATTGAAAGCATCCAATGAACTCAATGTGAATAGAATTTGGGTTGATGAGTACAAACTACATGTAACTCACCAATAGCCCAAGACCTTGAGTTCGATAGAAATAATATTATTTGAGTAATGTTTGTGGAGGTTTTCCCAAAAACCCTAGTCGCCATTTTTGAAATATAATTGCAGCAGATGGTAAATTTGATTTTTTGCACGATCCTTTGAGCTATTAGTGTTGGTTTTACTTTATTGTTGTTATCTAATGTGTAAGCAAGGATCCAAGCCCTAAGTCAATAAGAAAAATAAGGACAACATAGGTGGGGATCTTTCATATAGTAAGTTCAAGTTGTTGAAATTCCTTCATTAAGGGATTAACTAAAGTCTCTAATTTAGTGATTGAATGAGAGGGCAATTGATTATACCATTCTAAAGCCCGATCTTTTAGGGTCTTAGTTAGTGGCTTGGTAGTTGCATAGGTATTGGATTGGTCCCACTCTTTGTAGAGGTTTTCAAAGGCCATAAGATGAAAAGCGGGGTTGGTTGACTTGTTATAAGAGATAGATGTTGAAATCTCCTCTATATCCATCAATCTATGTAGGGAGCTAGGGGTTCATTTTGCAATGTTTTTTTTTGTGGATTAGTTGTTGGGGTATTGTATTCCCAAAGGCATCCAAAGGAGAGGGAGATGTAGAATAGGGTTCATTATGTCCTATAATGGATTGTGGAGGTTGAGATGCCATTTGCAATATTTGATTTTGCATTTGGGCCATGTTTTGATTGGTAGTTGTTTGCATACGAGCCATCTGATCCAATAATTTGACAAACACAAGTTTGATTAAGCAGAGAAGATGATTTGAGTGGTTATGTTTCCATGGAAACTCTACTTTGAGGAACTCGGACATTTGAGTTATCCTTAGTGGGAATGACGTACACATTATTGTCCAAGTCTTCAAAGAGAAGCTCAATATCTATCAAGTTGATTTGAACCATATTACGTTAAAGGGTTTTTGGTTGAGATTGTGCAAAAGTGCACCATGAAAAAATTCCTTGAATGGTGGGCACACAAGGGAGAAAGGAGCAACCCATGTAGAATTTAAATGGGGCTCACTAGAATAACCCTATGAGGCGAGGACATGATCGTAAGCGATGGTCAGAAGCTTAGAGCTAATGGGGATATAAATAGGAGATAATAGATGTACGTGAATATGACTCAATCAACGGTGGAGTAGGATTCATGTCGGGTTCACTAGAAATTAGAATGTATGTGGGCTTAGAAGGTCTATAGATTACCCTCTTTCTCATCTCGATAATATAGATTATGATATAGAAAGAAGACCATTCTAGGGCCTACACACTAGCGAAGGTATAATCAAAGAGGTGTATAGACACAAATCTAGAAGATGGTGGTCCACACTTTATCAAAGGCATAGGGTTCCAAAGCCTAAGTTTAGAATAAGGCATGGAGTCTTACTAGTATCCCAATTATAAGAATGATATATAAGAGATATGTGTAGAAAAAGAGATTTAAACTAGGATTGTAAGGTAAACAAGGGTTGTAAGCCAATGGGTTGACATAAGGCAAGGGTCAAATAATGCAATAGACAAAGAATATGCTACATTATCCTAGTCTACGCACATGACACATCAATCAAAATCAATCAAATCATACTATAACATCAAGGAAAAAGGAGTACTTGTCTTTGTGAAGATGTCATTAGTGCATTAAATTTCCCTAGAGTTAGTAGCACTTTGTTAGAGAATTGATGTGGGGGACCACAAGATGGATAGAAAGAAGATCCAAACAAACCAAAAGTGGGGACTCCAAAGACTTGCCAAACCTTGCTGTGTGCAACTCCTATTCTTGAGTGTCCGACCTAGTGCTCCAAAGATAGCCTTCCAAGTGTAAGCACACTAGCCCTAAACCTTTACGACCTTAAGAGTAGATTGGTGAGCGTAAGCAAACTAGTAGAAAATGATGTGATGATATGAAAATGCTCTTGAAGTGTTGGTAGAGAATTGTGTGCACCCTTTTGATTTAGGTAGTTATTCAAGTGTCTGAAGGTCTTTGCAACAACAATGGGAGTATCTCTAAGGTGTGGGACCTTAACCCTTGAGATAAACCTCCAGAATAAGGCTGGTTCCTTTCCTAAAAAGCTCCAGATCAACCACTACTCTAATCTAACTAAAAGCTCTGCAAATTTAAGAGAAAAAGAGTGCCGAAATTTGACAAGAATGGTGATACACCTAAGTATGAAGTGATCATTGTCCCTGAGATAAAGGAAAAGAGGACAAACATAGTGTAAAAGGGGCATATATGGGCCACATCTCGCCCTATATTAAATCAGGCTCTAATCCTCTACATAAATGACATAATGGACTGAAACTATGCAAATATAGTTCATACACATAATACAATAATAGCAAAGAAATGTGAGATGCAATTACACAAGCCAAAGGACAAATATGAGTCACAATAAACCAAATATCATCGCTTAAGGAATACACAATCTCTTACGGTCATTGAGAAGGCAGTTAAAGCATTACACAGACCAACACAGGTTTCTACAGACTCATAATGTTTTGGAAACCAATCGGGAAGAGTTTCTTTGCATTCAAGCGAGGATCCTTTTACTTATGAAATTCATTACATTTATAGAAGGAGAGGAAGGAAGAGGGGATCAAAAGATGCTTCAGAAGGTGCTTGATCTGTTCCATAGTAGCTTCTAGAGGCTTGTCAACGTGCACAACTGAAATGATTTGCCCATAACAAACTCCAAGCATATTCCAAGGTATATCCGCAGGCTATGATGATCAACAACCATGGAGGTGCCTTGATCCTCAAGGAAACAAACAAATATCTCTTTGTTGATAAGTTTGTAGGGAGATCAATGGAGAAAATGGCGAATCAAGCTGCCATCTGTCTAAAACTGCCATGATTTCACTTGGGACCACTAAATACAACTCATTCGTGATCAACAACTTAATAATTGCCTTCCCTTGCATTTTGGTGGGCCCATAAAATCATACTCTTAATCCAGAAGCATCATGAAATGAGGATCACCCATAAGCAAAAAAACCAGATACGGGCTCCATTGATTAGGAAAACCATAAAAAACCGTCCCAAACGCTGTCACTAAGTTCTCCCGAACTCTCAACCATTCCCTCTGAAACTTTGGTACAAAGTGAAGAGACCCTTCCATTGATATAATGAGCAAGTGAACATGATCTCAAGTGTCAAAAGATATGAGCCAAAAACTAGGCTCTAGTTTGGCTGCCATGAAACCCAAATCAAAAAACGTTTGTGAGTGTTTTGACCATGTTTTTTAGGCCTAAAAACAAATGGATTGTGACCTAAAACCGCCTCCAATGTGTAGATCTCTTCAAAACCTCTCAAACGAGATCGATTTTGCTCAAAATGGTGGGCCCGAGCAAAGGTTATGATTAAACAAAACTTTCCAATCCGTTTGGCACAGTTGGATGGTCACGGGTTCGTCAATTTTAACCTTTGCCATTGTTTTTGGACGTGTCTTGCCCCGCTTGGTGATCCTTGATCCATCTTGCTCACGGTTGAAGCCACGTGTCACATACTCATTTGATTTGGGGCTTGGGGTCACTATTCGCTGCTCGGCCTTAGCCTTGCTGATCTAAACTTCCAGGGAGCCTGAGTGACCCATGATTAGTACACGTGGACCAATGACTTGTCATTCGGGCTCTCGAGGTTTCCATGTCTCCTCCAAGCTGATCGGGGTCACCTTGATCGTCCTCAGGGTTTTGAAATCTTAGACTCCTTGCTTCATGCTTTGGCCACTTCGAGTTGATTTTCCTCGGGGACTCGAGTTACTAGAAACACGCCGCGTGTCCAACATCCTCCTCCTTTGGATACTTAGCCTTCTCAATGCCTTAGCCATTATTGTGAAAATCAGGGCATGTCCTTGTATTTTCGGGAACCTTGGACCGGCTTGATCGTTCAACTTGTTTGTTGATTTCGTGGTCTTGGGATCTCGTGATCTTGGGACTTAGCCACTTCCGCCTTCGGGCCACTTCCGCCTTCGGGCCTCACGAGTACGAATCTGAGAGGTGGCCCGTCATTGGTCCATGTGGACTAATGACGGGCCACGTGGTTCACGAGATCACTCGGAGTTACTTGTGTTTGGACTTAACCATTTGGAGCTTGACTGTTTCAACTCGGGTTTGGCCCCCAACTCGGATGCAACTTCAAACGGATCCCAACCTTTAAACTCGGGCAAAAGATGTGACTTCAGATAGCCTTTCGCTCCACTTAACCAAGTGATCAACATTTATAAACATGACCCGATCTTTTTCTCTTGTGAGTATGGGAGTAATCTCCCAAGTGACCAATTGATCCAATGACTCGCCATGTGTCCCTTTCGTGACCCGATTAAAATTGACGGCCTAGATCTTTAAGAGAATGAACTGTTTGGATGTCACTAGCCCTTTTGGGGGCAAAACACATGATTTTGGCTAAGTCCTACCCGGTTTAGCTTACATAGGCATGGAGTCATCGATGCAAGTAATATGGACAAAAATAGAACCATTAGAGGGCCTAAAATACTTGAAAAATGTGATTAAAGCCTCCAAGTCTTTGTTTTTGTAACTAGTTACCTAAAAATGAAGTGTGAGCTCATTTTTGCGACTCATAGGGGTCATCTACCTGCTAGATAGATTGATTGGTAGCCTTGTGTTTCCATTGGGCTATGGAGTCAAGTGAAAACTGTGAAAATCTCCTCTCAATGACTGTAATTTGTCCAGAATCTGTTTTGCGCCTTAAAATAGATAATTTTCACCGCTTTGATCTCGGGCTCTCCTCTTCAAAAGTCTTTGAATGATTCTCATATATGTGCATCTGTAGTTGTAACTCTTAACAAACTTCAAGGCAATCCAAATGCTAACAAGATACAAAACATAGTTATTCATGGATTGAAAGGAAAACAATGGGTTAGATGAGGAGTGGAAGGTGTATGGAGTACAAATTTGCTTTGCAGATTGAAAAGAGTGATTATAAGTTTGTAAGCGTCTCTTTAATCATGGCTAAGTTGACTGACAAACATTGGCAATGCTTAAGATCAAGAGACATGATTGTGGTGACACACAAAAGTGGCCACAAAAACCCACCAGAAAAAGAAAACTTCTTAATAGTTTAGAATCAACAAAATTGGGCAAAACAATTGAAAATGTAGATTTACGAGCAACATGCTCCCATAGTCCAAAACTAAGGCGAAGAAGACACAACAATGAAGACAAGGAAACAAAATAAAACAAAGCGGGAAAAGAAAATATTTACAACTATGTACAAGGGAGGAAATATTCAGAAATAAGGCTTGAGGAAGATCCCATTGATTGGGATAGGCAAGATTTCACCATCAAGCCTTGCCAATTCAAAAGCATTACTCTCCTTGATCTCTGCGATCTGATAAGGACCACTCCAAATAACATCAAACTTCTTATGTTTTCTTGGTTTGGAGCGGTCCTCATCCCATTTTAGGACCAACTCTCCTCTCTTGAATTGTTGAGGGTGGGATTTCTTCTTAAACCACTTTTGCATAGCTTGTTGGTGGTCTTGTAGTTTCTCTCTAGCTTCTTCTCTGATTTCTTCTAACTTAACCAACTCAACAATCCTTATGGTTATTGCATCATGATGCTCTAATTCCAATTGATGAGCCAATTCTAGAGCTGGAAGTTCAAGTGAAATGGGCAACCTAGCTTCTCTTCCATATACAAGCATGAATGGAGAGTTCCCAATAGACTTCTTGGGTGTGATTTGATCAACCCAAAGTGTTGTCCTTACCTTAGTATGCCATTGCCTTTGATTGTCCTCCATAGTCCTCTTCATGATTCTGATCAAATTTTTATTAGAGGATTCAACAAGATTGTTTCCTTGAGGACAATAGTTTGAAGATGTTTTCAAGTAAATACCATACCCTAAGGCAAAGTTAGTCACTTGGGCTTCAATGGAGCCTTAGTGTTATCAAATATTATTGTGTGGGGAACCCCAAATCTGGTCATAATATCTTCTAGGAAGTCCACCATGATGTTTTCAATTGCTTCTTTTAAAGGTACAACCTTTTTACCCACCTCGTAAAATAGTCTATAGTAGTCAATACCCACTTTTGGCTAGCACTGGATGGAGGGTTTATCATGCCGATGAAGTCAAGGCCCCATTGAGAGAAAGGCTGATCAACTGCAATTCGTTGAAGTGGAAGGGTTGCGTTCCTTTTTCTACTAGTGAAAACAAACATTCCTTGCAACCTCTTATCCATTTGTGACAATTTGAAAATAAGGTGGGCTAAAAATAACCAGGCCAAAAATAATTTTGTTTGCAGTAGTTTGAGGAGCAAAGTGTCCACTAGCAAAGCTTGAATGAAACACTCTGATTACATTTTCAACATTGTTGGGATCTACACATCTCAACATCACACCATAAATGTTTTTTTGAAAAGGACACCCTCGATCAACTCGCAATTAAGGCTTTTGCAATCTGAAACACCTTCTCGAGTTGTGTTGAAGGTTTCGGGAAACTCTCCAGCGTATAAATATTCAACCATATTCTGAAACCAATCATTTTCAACACTTTCCTCTTTTGTAATTGATTGGACATAGACTGATTCTTGTGAGGGCCACACATCTTTAGCCAAGTGTTGACACAATGCTCTACCCCTGATCAGCTTAGTAGACTTGATTTCAATGTCAAACTCCATGATTTTAGTAATCCAAGCATCTCTTTTTCACTTATTTCAGTGCTCATAATGTATTGTTTAATACTTGGGTGGGTAACAAAGACCTTGATCTTATTGTTAGACAACAAGTGTTTAAAATTTTGAGAGCTCTCAAAATTGTAAAAGTTTGCTTCTCAACAAAGTTGTATCGAGCTCATAATCTTTAAGTGCCTAACTTGTTAAAGCTATTAGCTGCTCCAATCCTTGTTGATTTTCCCAAGTTAAGATAGAGGTTGAAATCTTTGTCAAAATTTGGATTGATGAGTGGGCGCTCGGTTTATAGCTTGTTTTCTTTTTCAAAACTACCCTTGGCCTCTAGTGTCCATTGGAAATTGCATCCCTTCTTTAGCATCAATGTTATAGGCCTTACAAACTCAACAAAGTTGGTGATAAACTTCCTCACAACGTTGATCTTTCCTAGGAATGATTGTAATGCCTTTTTGTGTTGGGGTAGAGACAAAGCCAAGATAATTGTAATTTTGTCTGGATCAATAGCCAAACCATCCTTAGACACAATGTGTCCCAAAAGTTTACCCTCAGGGACTACAAAGATACACTTTTTTGGATTTAAAGATATGCCAAATTCCCTACATCTGAAAATTTGCTCAAGATGCATTAATTGATCTCCTTCTCTTTTAGAAAAACAACAATATCATCCAAATAGATCAAAACAATATCACTTATCAGTCCCTTAAAAGCTAATTTCATTTCCCTTTGAAAAGTAGCACCAACATTGGACAACCCAAAAGGCATTTTCCCATAAGCAAATGTCCCCCACTTGGTGGTGAAGTTAGTTTTGTATTGGCCAGACTCTTTTATAAGAATTTGATTATAACCAGAAAAACCATCTTGAAGTGAAAATCTCTCAGCCCCTACTAATAATTGCAAAATTTGATCCATGGAAGGTAAAGGGTAATGATCTTTCAAAGAGGCTTTATTGAGATCTCTATAGTCTACACACAACCTTATCTCTCCATTCTTCTTTCTAACTAGAACAAGATTTGCAATCCAGAAGAGTGTTTGATGGGCAAGATAATCCCATCTCTATTAGTTTGGTCAACTCCATTAAGAAAGGTTCAATCTTAGGATTAAGCGGCCTTTGTTTTTGTCTTACTTGGTTTAGCTTGAGGAGATAACTCAATATTGTGATGAATGATATTGGGATCATAAGATAAGATAAGATAAGATAAGATAAATATATTAAATGTCCAATGAATGACCACAAAAGTAGGTCAATAGAACTACAACCATACAATGAAGGCTAGTAAGACCCCGGCCAGAGGACCAAAAGGTCCCCGAGAACAAATAAAAAAGAAAAGGAAGAAGAGAAGAATGGGCAAAGAGAGAAGCCCGGAAAAAGCCTGCAGAAACTCGTTGAACCCGAACAAGCAGAGGAAGAAAAGGAGGGGAGAGGAGGCAAGAGAGCCCCTCAACTAATAACCAAGGCCGACTGAAAGAAGCTAGTAATATGCTTAAGCCCAAAGTGTCTGCTAGAACTGTGGAGGGTGCGAGTACCGATGCCCGGAGGAAGGATGAACTCTTTGTGCTCGTCTGGTGGATCTCAAAGGCCATCGATGAGAGGGTGGCCTTGACCTCGTATGTGGTTGGATTTCCCTGGTCTTTGAAATAGTATCTCGAGCCCATATTGATCTCGTCTGATAGTTAGGATTGGTATCATCCTGTTGCTTAGTGCCCCTCCCAGGAGAGAGCACTGTAAAAAGGGTAGTAATTTGCGGCGTAAGTCGTCTGCCTAGAATAAGGTTGAAGGGTCTCCTCCCGAAGCCTAAAAGTCTCATGTAGATAAAGAGCAAGGCACGTCTGGTCATGGTAACTGAAGAATTCAGTGAAGGTAGGACGCTCTCTGAATAGGCTGCGGAATCTCCCTCTGATCTCGTAGTAGATGGGGCACCGAGAAGATGAATTGTTCCTCTGTTTTGATCTCTTGGAGGGAACATAGCTGACAGATCTGCTTAGAATAGTCAATCGATGATCACACTCAATTCGGAGTCTATGAGAGCTAACCTTGAACTGACCTAGGGAGATGCGAAGGGCATGCATCCAATGTCGGGAGATATACTGGGGCCGAGAAATAAGACCATTATTGACCTCAAGAAAATGCGCAACATAGAAGGCCATCTTCGGACGTAACCCACCTTGGGGTTGGTCCAGGTGTACTGAATGAACTGTTTGTAGATATCGTCTTTGATGATTTTGTTCAGATCTGCTTGCTCGGAAGGAGATGAGTGGGAGTGTCTAAGGAATAACTATATGGTGGGAGGTGACTTGTCTGAATACCAATAGACTCAAGCAGTCGTGAAACTCCGACATACCAACAACCGAGTGATCAATCAAGCAATGGCCTCGAAGAGCGGTAAACAAGGTAGGGGTACCTGTCCCTTCCAGCAGGGGAATCAACTAGCCTTCGAATGTGATGTATGAGGGAAACAATGCCAAAAATTGCTTCCAACCTAAAGGACAAGCACCGAACTCGCTAGGATGATATAATGGGTAAGCGTCTCCTTTGCATCGATGACACATTTGAGGAGCTAAACTCTCTCCATAGTAGCCCAATCGGACTCAAGGAGGGAAGGCCCCCAAACCTCGAGCCATAAAGAACTGTGGGCCTAACAAGAGAGTCCGAGAGGGATAATTTGGATAGGATGTCCTAGAAGTGATGGCGGAAGCACTGTCTCTCCAAGATTTCCAAGGAGCCATAACCCTTATTAACCCGAGGTTGGAGTGCCGGTTGTAAGCTGAAGCGAGGTCCAGAAAAGAGCACTCCCAAGTAAGTGTAAGAGTTGGTGATCTCAAGCTCCTCTCCCTTGTAGAAGAGATGAAAATCAGATGTCTTCAGGGTATTGAATATCATAACTTTGGTCTTACCCAAGTTAACTGTCAGCTGCCTATGGTCACAAAAGAGGGCTAAGACATCCAACTATCTCTGTAAACCTTCCGCTGAGGAGGCAAGAAGGACCACATTGTCCACGAAGAGGAGAATATAGATCAAAACCTGGTGGAGAAGACAACCATCACCTTCTTGGATGTGGTCCCTGAGAAAATCCTCCATTCGTCCATATAGATATGTTGAACAATGTAGGAGACAAAGGGCAACCTTGCTTGACCCCAATGGTACTCCTGATGAAGTCAGAAAGCCCAGTAGCAGTGCGGAGACAGCCCAAAACCTCCTCATAAAGACGCATGATGGCAGCTAAAAGAGTCTCAAAAATACCAATCTCTTTGAGCCTCTGGAAGAGAGCTTCCCGCGGAACAAAGTCAAAGGCTTTCCGAAGGTCGACAAAGCAACAAAAGACTTTGGAAGAGCGATGCCGTGCCTCCTCGATGATGGCCCGAAGAGTGAGGATGTGGTCAATGGTTTGGTAGGTTGGTCGAAATCCCGCCTGTCCTCTAGCTCTGCAGTGATTCTGGTCTAAAAACTCTGAAAGTCGCATGTGAAGCACAGTAGCATAAAGCTTGGCAAATGTGTGACCCACCATGATCGTTCGGTAGTTGTTGGGATCAAAGGTAGGACCGATTTGTGGATGGGGTGTATAATGTGGTGGAACTAAGGCCTCGGAAAACTTGTGCAAACCTCTTGGTTGAAGAGATCCACTAAATAGGTGTTGGGGATGCCAAATCCCTGCTTGAAGAGTTCTGCTTGAAGAGTTCATAGCCTTTAGGTCATCATAAGACCATGCAAAAATATCATCATTTTTTTGGCATAATTGGATAAAATCAGACTGTTGTTTAGATGTACATACCTTGCCAAGTTTCAGTTGCTTTCCCTTGGAGACAACTACCTCATTATAGTCCTCTTCCTTGATTTTTAAATTCCTCTTCTGCCCTTTGTATTGATCATCCGGGGTGAACATGTTTTCTAGGGTGTTTAATCCTTTGGGTAACTTTTTATTCTTCAGCTGAATAATTTGGTCACCATATCCTTCTTGCAACCTTGGCTACAAAACCTGGGAAAATTCAGCTTCTTGCTGAATGAAAAGGGCAATCTGCTCATCACTCTCAAAAATGGCAGTCATTGCTAGGCACTGTTAGTCTGATTACCAGCTTGACATGCTGGTTTAACATGTTCACGAGATCTTTGGGAGGATCAAATTGAGCTCCAATAAAAGCCATCCTATCTGCATCTGCATTTTGTTCTCTTGGGACAACTTGAAAGTTGATGGCATCAAAATCTTCCAAGAGATCCCAAAATCTATGTTTGTAGGCTCCGAGGAGAGAGTTATTTGCTAGGCATTATGACTGGACTTGTTAAATAACTAACTTTGCATCTCCAAAGATCATAAGCTTCTTGAGCCCTTTACCTTTTGCAATTATCAGCCCTTGAATCAGAGCTTCATATTCAACAACATTATTTGTACAGTTGAGCTGTAGCCTATGGGAAAAGAATAACTCCTCCTCCTTTGGGGAAAATAAAACAACACCTGCACCATCTCCAACATTGCACTTTGATCCATCAAAAACATCTTTCACAATCCATCTGAGTAACTCTCTGATTTCTGCAGGCTTGGGATGAAACTTTCTTTATCACTTAAACAATATGTGCCTAGTTCAGTCTTCTCAAATGCATCATAAGGATCAGAACTCCACATTTTCTTGGCCAATTCATCCATTTGTTCATTAGGCACTTTAGCTCTCACTTCAAAAGGTTCAGGATCGACTTCTTCACCCTCAATTTTAGAGGTTATGGCACAGTTCAACTCAATGGGTTTTGGATCATATGTTTCCACATGGAATTGGGCAATTGACTCAGCCTTAATCATGATCCTAGTGCCGTATCTAGTTTTGAGGCACACGTGAGACCAATCAGATGATAAATATCAGGATTTTAATGACTCCCACAGTTTTTATAGTAGTCCCATTAAGCTGAACAGTACCTTTGTTAATAGGGGTATAATTCAAAGCAAGTGCATCAGTTAGATGACTATGCTACTAGCCCCAGAATCAATCATACAATTATGGACCATATGCTTTCCAATGATTAATGATAAGTAAAAAGGAGGGGGTTTAAAACACTTGCATTACTGATGTTAGATTAATATAGGTTGATTGGGGTTGGACCTACCTCCTTTTGAGCTTCAGGAAGAAGCTTAAATTGTCTTAAACCTTCTTGCAACAGATCCACTTGTTCTGGGATCGCCAAAGCATCCCACAAAGAGACATGAATATTTGTCATCTTTATCTGCTCAACAATATCAAGGGTGGCTGTTGTAGATCTACGTGAACTATGAGTAGCCACATCCTTCGTAGGCTTCTCTATGGCAGGTTGGTATAGATTTGTCGGCACTTTGTTTATCTTAGGCAGGTGAGATGAAATCTCTGCTTGTCTTGAGCTTTCCCCTCTCGAAACAGCTGCCACTTGATCTCTGGATGCTTGAACTTTTGTATTGAAGAGTCTTTTCATGTATCTTGCATTATAATCAAACTTCACTTGTGGTTGTTGAGTTCCTTCAACTTGATTGGTGGCACAAAAATCCCTCTTGCCAATAGACCAGACTTTCATCAATTCTTGAAGAAAATGCCTGTGATGGATCAACCAATTGATTGGGTTGAACTAGAGAATTCTGAACTGTCAAAGCTTGTGTCACAACTCCATGAGGGCAAATGTTAGAATCATGGGGTTGGGAGCAAGGGTAACACCATCTCTGATTTTTAACCATGTATTTTTGTACATGAACAATTGCTCTTTTAGGATTAGTAAGAGCTGGGTATGTCTAATTTGCAGGCCGTGCAGGGTGATATGATTTGTGGCCTGAGCTCTATTGGGTTGGTGGACTGGGTTATATGGCTGCCAAGGTCTTTGAGCAAGGTGAGGTTGTTGTCTAGTCATGCTGTTTGCCACACTCCTCAAAAGAGTTTTGACCTCATCATCATTTTTGGAGGTACTTGGGATGCTTGCCAATGGTTGTACAACAATGGGTTGAGGCTAAATTGCAGGAGTGGGGGTTAACTCTGAGAATAATGGCATGGGGGGCCTTGGAGCATGCTTATCAGCTTGAATTAGGCTATTCTCAGCTGATATTGCAATGCCAAAGGCATATGGAAGGTCTGACCTTCCCGTTGATTGGATCATGACAACAATGTCTGAACTCAGAGCCCTGAGATAATACAAAAAAGCATAATAAGATGAAGGTCTTACCAGTAGTGGGATCTTTTCCCAAGTTATATAGAACTTGAAGCTAAAATCCGAGATCTCTTCAGTAGGTGTTCTTTTGATTGTTGTAAGCTGCTCCATGAGCCATAGATGATCACTCTTATCTGAGACCTGCTTCTCCAACATATTTCCAAAGTCATCCCATGTGGTTATAGAGTTGGGAGGGAGACTTCCACACCATGCAATGGCTTTGCCTTTCAAGGAAGCAGCCAAGAGCCTCATTGCAACATCCACCTGGGTTATGTGGTGAACAGAGAAAAGATGGATTATTTATTTGAGGTGATTAGTGGGGTTGGCGTGTTGCTCAACTGTGAAATAGGGTAGGTTTCTGAGAGTAGTAGTTGGTATGTCATTCCACACATTAATGGCTAAAGGGATGCCAACATTGAAGGTTGGGAAGGCAAAGTTCCTTGGGTGAGCCATGGGTTTGAGGGGTTGGAGGGTTTTTGCAGACGTTGGGATGGAATTCCAGGTGGAGGAGTTGATCTAGCTCTATGGGACTTAGGAGTCTTTTCAAGCCTTAACACCGATCTCCTCCTATATTTTTAGGTGACAGATATTATCTCCACAGGATTTTCATTAGAACCACTACTTGTTGCAATTTTTCTCATGTGCCAAGGGAAAACTGGACTTTACAAATCAGAGCTTACAAAGTCGCCAGGTGTTTAACAAATTAGGTTCAAAAACCAAAAAGAGCTAATAAAACACCAAATCTTAGCTGTATTTTACTAGATCATCCATGAGAACACTTGAGAAACTTGACAAGATATAGAAAAAATGGAAGTCCCACCAGGCATGCCAAAAACTGTTGGTGTCTAAAGGTCTTTGCAAGAACAATGGGAGTATCTCTAAGGCCTCCAAAATAAGGTTGGTTCCTTTTCTAAACAACTCCAAATTAACCACTATAAAATAACTAAAAGCTTTGCAAAGTTAAGGGAAAAAGAGCTGAAATTTGACAAGAATGGTTATACACCGAAGTATGAAGGGATCACTCTCCCTAAGATCAAGGAAAAGAGGACAAACACAGTGCAAAAGGGGCAGATATGGGCCACAGTTCACGCTATATTAAATCAGGCTCTAACCCTCTGTATAGATGACACAATGGATTGAAACTATGCAAATATAGTTCATACACATCATACAATAATAGCAGAGAAAGGTAAGATGCAATAACACAAGCCAAATGATAGATATGAGTCACAATAAACTAGATATCATCGCTTAAGAAATACACAATCTCTTACAATCATTGAGAAGGTAGTGAAAACATTACACAATGCAACACAAAGGTCATACGAACTCAAAATGTTTTGGAAACCAGTCAGGCATAGTTACTTTGCATTCAAGAGAGGATCCTTTCACTTACGAAATTCATTACATTTATAGAAGGAGAGGAAGGAAGAGGGGATCAAAATATGCTTAAGAAGGTGCTTGATTTGTTCCATAGTAGCTTTTAGAGGCGTGTCAATGTGCACAACTGAAATGATTCGCCCATAATAAACTCCAACCATATTCCAAGGTATATTTGCAGGCTATGATGATCAACAACCATGAAGGTGCCTTGACCTCAAGGAAATAGACAAACATTTGTTTGTTGATAAGTTTATAGGGATATCAAAGGCGAAAAATGGTAAATCAAGCTGCCATCTGTCTAAAACCGCCATGATTTCACTTGGGATCACTGTATACATCTCATTCTTGATCAACAATCTGATAACTGCCTTCCCTTGCGTTTTGGTGGGCCCATTAAAACATATTCTTCATCCAAAAGCATCATGAAACAATGAGGATCATCCATAAGCAAACGAAACCAGATCTGGGCTCCATTGATCAGGAAAACCATAAAAACCGTCCTAAACTCTGTCATTAAGTTCTCCTTGAACTCTCAACCATTCCCTTTGAAACTTTGGTGCAAATTGAAGCTCTTTTTGAGACCTTTCCATTTATATAATGAGTAGGTGAGCATGATCTCCAAATCAAAAGATATGAGACAAAAACTAGGCTCTAGTTGGCTGCCATGAAACCCAGATCTAAAAATGGTTTGTGGGTGTTTTGACCACATTTTCTAGGCCCAAAAACAAATTGATTGTGACCTAAAACCGCCTCCAATGTGTAGCTCTCTTCAAAACCTCTCCAACGAGACCGGTTTGGCTCAAAGCGGTGGGCCGAGAAAAAGTGAGGATCAAACAAAGCTTTCAAGCCGTTTCAGACAGTTTGATGCTCACGGGGTTGTCAATTTTAACCTTTGCCGCCCTTTTTGATGTGGTTGCCCTACTTAGTGATCCCCGATCCATTCCGCCTTACGATTGAAGCCACGTGTCACATTCTCATTTGATTCGGGGTTTGTGGTCACTATTCGTTGCTCGGCCTCAACCCGCCGATCTCAACTTCCCGGGAGCTTGAGTGACCCGCTATTGGTCCACGTGGACAAATGACGTGTCATTCAAGATCTTGGGGTTTCCATGTCTCCTCGAGGTCGATTAGGGTTGCCTTGATCGTCTTGGGGGTTTTGAAATCTCAGGCTCCCTGCTTCATGCTTTGGCCACTTCGAGCTGATTTTCCTCGGGGACTCGAGTTATCGGAAACACACCGCGTGTCCAACACCCTTCTCCTTTGGATTCTTCACCTTATTGCCTTAGCCATTTTTTTTGAAAATCGGGGCCCGTTCGCTCTCGGGAACCTTAGGACGGACCTGGATCATTCACATTGTTTGTTGATCTCGGGATCTTGGGATCTTTGGGACTTGGACACTTTGCCTTCGGGCCTCACGAAGTATGAGTCTTAGAGGTGGTCCGTCATTGGTCCACATGGACCAATGACGGGCCACTTGATTCACGGGATTGCTTAGAACTACTCATGCTCAAACTTAACCATTTGGGGCTTGATTTGTTCAACTCAAGCTTGGCTCCAAACTTGGCCGTAACTTGAAACAAATCCCAACCTTTATACTTGGGCAAAATATATGACTCGCAAAGCCTTTCGCTACACTTAACCAAGTGATCTCTAACATTTATAAATGTGACCCGATCTTTTCCCTTGTGAATATGGGATTAATCTCCCAGTGACTAATTGATCCAACGACTACCATGTGTTCCTTTCTTTGACATAATTAAAAT
Organism: Taxus wallichiana var. yunnanensis; assembly: GCA_018340775.1. Taxonomy (NCBI): domain Eukaryota; kingdom Viridiplantae; phylum Streptophyta; class Pinopsida; order Cupressales; family Taxaceae; genus Taxus; species Taxus wallichiana. The sequence continues at coordinate 522,044,934 of CM031240.1, forward strand.
TGATGGCCTAGATCCTTAAGAGAATGAACTGTTTGGATGTCACTAGCCCGTTTTGGTGTCAAAACACATGATTTTAGCTAGGTCTTGCTCGGTTTAGCTTAGAGAGGCATGGAGTCATTTGATGCAAGCAATTTGGACCAAATAGAGTCATCAAATTGCCTAAAATACTTGGAAAACGTGATCAAAGCGTTCAAGACTTTGTTTTTGTAACTAGTTGCCTAAAAATGAAGGATGAGCCCATTATTGGCAACATGAAGGACACCTAGAAATAGGGGACATGATTATTCATTATGCAACTCTTCATAGTTAATGGCATTGAACATGGTTGAAGTAGTCGGCCATTGAAAAGTACATCCAAATGATATTGATCGGGGTTGATATCATTGGCTTTAGGAAATGATAGGTCATGGATTCCTATGGAAAGGATCGTGAGGTGGTGAAAGGACTCGGGAGTTGATGTGAAGGTGTTCTAACAAATGTATGAAGGTTTTGTAAGTAGATATGCATATGATGGTAAGAAGATAGCAAGGAGATTTCAAAGGAGTTGGTAAAAGGATGACTTAGAGGTATAAAGGATAGGATATCTAAGGTATCATGGAATGCACAACAAAGCTCTCTCATAGATACTTTTAACCAGCTCTACCATTTCTAGTACACCCCACTCTCGATAATGCCTCGTGAGACATCACGTAGGGGGTTAATGTGCCAATAGTGCTTGTGAAGAGCAAAGTCAATAAGAGTGAAAAATAAGGTGTATACAAAAACTATATTCGAGTATATTGTGAATCAAAATCAATAAGTATACATTTTTGCGGTGAGCATAAATAAAAATATTTTGTTATTAAAATCAATGGATGGGCTTGTTGCCTTAGAAAATAATCATTATATTAAATAAAAGTATATTGTGCAATTGTGATGACATAAAGAGTAGGTGGTTATATGTGTATGTGAGCTAAGATGGTCAATATAATGACCCCCTCTCTTTTTTTTTATGATATTAGTAAAAGATCATACTTAAGCCAACACTTAAGCAAGGTATAGCCAAATGGGCGTGACTATGGTGGTTGTAAGTGGATCAAAGAGGGTAAGCCACACTCAATATCAAAGATTTGGGATGTGGGATCCAACTAGATCTTAATGGTAGTAAGCAAGATTTAATGGTAATAAGCAAGAACATTCCTAATCTAATGGTTATAATCCCATTTTGCGGTAAGCAAGAGCTATAAAGGAACTATAATGTAAGAGATGAGGATGTGCTTGCTACACTATCCTGTGTAGTACATAATACATTAAGATAATCAATTAAACCAAACAAATGAAATACTATAGGTTAGGGATAATTACCTTGGGAAATGCCGACAATGCACTAATCCCCCTCATTGGCTTAGAGCACCTTGTGGGAAATTTGTTGTGGGTGGACCTCAAGAAGGATAGGAAGAAGACCTAAGTAGCCCAAAATTGGGGACTCCAAAGACTAAGGTAGACCGTTCTAGCTCAACTCCTTTTCTTGGTGCTCCTAAGTAACCAATGTTCTAATGAAGATCTCCAAGCGTAAGCTCCTTTAAACCCCAAAACCTCATAGACCCTTGACGGTAAATTCACGAGCAAAGGCATAACGTCCTATTCGATGATGATAATAAAAAAATGACAATAGGGATGCCTCGAATAGGGAACACAACCTAAAGTCGAGTTCTCGCGTAGTTGATGCCTTTGGCCTTTTTGTGGACATTGGTTGGACAAAGTCTTCGCAAGACTTTCTTAGTCAGGGCAAGATAGTCGGTTGCAAACAATCGAACAAAAGGTGAAGGAAGAGGGAGAGAAGAAAGGGTGATGGAAGACACTTGGAGTAGATCGAAAGGTGATATGAAGATGATATAAGGAGGTAGTACAAAGGTATATAGAGGTGGTACAATGGTTTTAGGAAGGGTAAGTGCTAAAGTGATCTCTCATGAAGCGCTATGAGCTGGCCATCCCAATCTTGGTTCACCCCTTAAGGCATGCACCGATAACATGCAAAGAAAAATTGTAAGTGAAAAATAAGGTGTATACATATGTCCAACCAAAGATCATAACGTCGCATTAGTGTAATGTGGGATGGTCTTTGGTATTAAATTATCCCATATTAGTTATGAGATGCAAGAAAAGTAAAAGTGTTTGCCTTTCCACAACATGTTACCCATTCCACATGACCCAAAGGAGCCCTCGACTAATTGGGAGAACTAGGTACTTGTGTGAAAAGGAAGCCAACACTAAGCCTACATACTTGTGTGAAAAGGAAGCCAACACTAATGATAAATATGTAGCCTCTTATCCCGGTCAAAAAAATCTACTACACCCCAAAGGACATTACGCCCTATTGCGAGGCAAACCGTGGAGTTTGAGCTTTTAACTAGGATAAGGGGTTTGCCAAGGAAATGGTTGTGATTGACTTTTGAATTCATTTGCCTTTTTCTATTACTTTTTGATGTTTTTCTATTGATATTTTGGCTTTTAACTCTTTTCGATTTTTTATTCTTCTTCTATACATATTTTGAAGGCTGATTTGGGTTTGAAAGATGATTAACACTAGATGGCTTACACCTATGCTATAGAGAAGAACCTTCAAGACATGACACTTTGATACTCAAGACTTGCACCTTAGAAAATAATGATATCTTGAATTTGACCCTAGTGTGCTTAATATGGGAGTGTGAAATAAAAAGGGTAGAGAATGAACTTTGATCGGATTGCCTTGCTCAAGATGTATAAGGAGTGATACAATGAAAGACATTTGAGACTTTTGTCACAAGAGAGAGTAAGACGTGGATGAGCAATATATAGGTAGATCGCATAAGTGTAGCTACAAGGAGCATAACCGACTCATAGGAGATAAGTGATTGTGAGGAAGGGCCGATTGATTCTGAAGGTCTTACAATGAAACAAAAACTCGGGAGTGAGAGGTGTACTATAAGAGATAATAACCAAAAGGTGTAAAACAAAGAGTAGAGATCATTAGGTGAGGTAGGATGTTAAAGCTAAGGAGCGTAAAAAACCAAGAGATGTAAAGCAAGTAAAATTAAATAGGCATAAAAAACAAAGAGTTGTAAAGATAAGATGTAAGAAGCTATGGAGCGTATAAAACCAAGAGATGTAAAGTAAGATAAAAAATAGGTGAAAATTAATACGATTAGAAAACTAAGAGGTATAGGTAAGGAGGTAAAAGCTAAGAAGCTTCAAAAATTGAGAGGTGATAAGATAAGTATATTAAATGTCCAACAAATGACCACAAAGTAGGTCAATGGGACTGTACCATACAATGCAATAAAGAAGTAGCAGGGGAACCCAAAAAGGTCCCAAAAAACAACAAGAAAAAGAGAAGCAGCCCGGGCCGAAGGGACGGGAGAATGCAGAAGAAGAGAGAGTGAACAAAGAAGGAGAGGGGGTGGAGGGAGGATCCTCAACACCAACCCTCTCAACTGTCATCTGAAGCTGGCTGGAAAAATCTAGTGATATGTTGATGTCTGGTGTTAGGAGCTGGAAGAAGCCTGGTACACATACGCCCTATGGAAAGTCTAGCCCTCTGATTAGGCCTGGTGAATTGCCGCCTATGGGGGGGCTCTTGGCTGAGTTTGAGTCCGGATCCCTCTGGTTTGGGAAGTAGCCCCCTGGTCTTGACAGATTTGGTCTGGGGTTCTCTACTGGGGAACCCCCGCTTGGTGCCCCTCTCACCGGGGAACACATAAAAGTAGGAGGTGATCTGCCTAATAGTAGTCTCCTTGGAAGGGGGATGGAGAATGTCGTGCAAAGCTTAAAAGCTTCCTGTAAATAGAGGGCGAGACACCTCTGATCATAATACCTGAAGAACCTCGTGAACGTTGGGCACCTGAAAATGAAGTGTTCCTCTGTCTCAACCTCCTAGAGAGAGCAAAGCTGGCAGATCCTTTCGGACCGGTCCAACTGGTGATCGCTCACGGTCGAATCTAATGGGATCCAACTCGAACCGACCTAGAGATATGCGAAGAGCATGCATCCAATGATGGGAGATATAGGTGGGACGGGTGATCAATCCATTGTTGATCTCAAGAAAGTGATTGGCGTAGAAGGCCATTTTCGGACGTAGCTCACCCCGGGGTTGGTCCAAGTGATTTGGATAAACTGTCTGTAGATGTCGTCCTTGATGATTCTGTGCAGGTCTTGCTTACTCGGCAGAAGGTGTGTGGGAGCATCCATGGAGTAGCTAAATGGGGGGAGACGGTCCATGTTGATCCCGAGGGATCCTAGAGACAAGAAACCCCGACATACCAGCAGGGAGCATGGTCGCTATGGTCAAATAGAGCAATGGCTTCGAGGAATGGTAGGCAAGATAAATGTACTTCTCTGCCTGTGGAAGAATTTGACAGTCTCTGAATGCGATGCAAGAGTGATATGAGACCAAAGATGACCTCCAGTCTGAAAGGGTGAGCCCCAAACTCGACAAGGATGATATTGTGGGGAACAGTTTCCTTACACTTGATGATCCGTCTGAGCATAAGGATCTGAACTCACTCAATAGCAGCCCAATCCAACTCGAGAAGGGAGGGACCCCAAACCTCAGAACCATAGAGAATCGTGGGCCTCACAAGAGAATCAAAGAGGGACATCTTGGACAATGTGTCCTGGAAGTGATGGCGGAAGCATTGTCTCTCAAGGATCGCTAGGGAGCCATACCCCTTGTTAATGCAGGGTTGAATAGCCGGACGTAAACTGAAATGAGGTCTAGAGAAGAGAACTCCCAGATAAGTGTAGGAGTTGGTGATCTCCAACTCCTCTCCCCTGTAGAAGAAATGGAAGTCCAAGATCTTCAGGCCATTGAAAATCATAACTTTGGTTTTACCAAGGTTAACTGTCAGTTGTCTATGATCACAGAAAAGGGCTAAGGCATCCAGTTGTCTTTGTAACCCCTCTCGCAGAAGAAGCCAAAAGAACCACATCGTCTGCGAATAAAAGGATGTAGATCAAAACCTGGTGAAGAAGACAACCGTCCCCGTCCTGAATATGGTCCTTGAGAAACTCCTCTAGCTCATCAATGTAAATACCGAATAGAGTAGGAGAGAGGGGGCAACTTGCTTGACCCCAATGGTGCTCCTGATGAAGTCGGAAAGCCCAACAACAGCAGTATGCAGGCGGCCCAAGACCTCCTCATATAACCGAGTGATGGCGGCAAGAAGGGTTTCGGAAATGCCAATGTCTCTAAGTCTGCGGAAAAGAGCTTCCCGCGGAACAGAGTCAAAGGCTTTCCGAAAGTCCACAAAGCAAAGCAGAAGACTCTAGATGAACGATGACGTGCTTCCTCAATGATAGCACAAAGGGTGAGAATGTGATCAATAGTTTGGTGAGTTGTCCAAACCCCGCCATGTCCTCTGCCCCTGCATTGGTGCTGCTCTAGAAAGAAATAAAGTCAATGGGCATATGAAACCAAGAGGTGTGGATAAGGGTGAAGTAGGGAACTAAGGGGTGTAAAGATAGGTAAGATATAAAAATATGAGAAGCCTATAAAACCAAGTGGTAAAGTAAGAAAAGCTAAGAAGCGTATAAAACAAAGGGGTGAGGATAAGATGTAAAAAGAAATGAAGCGTATAGAACCAAGATGAGAAATGAAAACATAATTTCAATACAATGTTAGTACACAATAATCATAATATAGACACGTAAATGGAAACTATGCTATAGATAATTAAGTAATTTCAAGAAATGAAAGTAAAACTTGGAAACTTTGCTATAGATAATTAAGTAATTGCAGGAAATGAAAGTTAAACTATGTACAAGAGAAAGGTAAGGGATACATATCGGGCATTATACTTTTTCAAACATAGAGTGCTTGTTGGTTCTTTGAAAATGTGACCTTCATTGGTTTGTAACTTGTAAGTACTTGGCCCTATAGTATCTTGACTAGATATAGATGCCACCATTTTTGGGCATATTTTCCTTCCTTATCATGGGTGTAATCCAACTTGAGAACTAAGTCTCGGATATCAAATTTCCTAACCTCAACACCTTTGATATGTTTTTTTGGCATTGCGATTTTTGTATTGACAATTGTGCTAGAGAACATTTAAGTGCTTTTAATCCAACAAATAAGGGTGTGAAGGGAACCTTCACGAGCTCTTCGTTTGGAATAATCACGTGAAGAGAGATACAAAGGTATGGAAACTCCACCTCTAGTGATATGACGGTTCAAAGTGTAGACTATAGAAAAAGGTATTGCTCTAATGGTTGTACGAATACTAGTGCAATACGCTTGTAAAACAGGTACAATTGAAGGTGCCAATTAGTATAGGAGTCTTGAATGGTCTTTTGAAGGATTTTGTTAAGAATTTTAGTAGTGGCCTCAGCGTGGGCATTACATTGAAGGTGGTAAGGTGTCGACAATTTATGCATAATTTTGAATTTAACGCATAGTTGCTTCATTTCCTCGTTCTTAAACTTACTGACCTTTGTTAGATATGATGGTTTGAGGAATTCCAAATCGTTAAATGATTTGATTAAGGATGAATTTTGTGGGAGTAGCTCCGATAACGTTAGTGAGGGCATGTCCTTATCTCACTTCGTAAAATATTGTGCAGCCGTAATAATAAAGGTAAGACCGTATTGTAAACGATACAACTTGCCAATGAGATATAATCCTCACATGGTCAATGGCCATGGAGCTTCAAGAGTTTGGAGCTAATCCAAGAAATAGATCATCATGCAAATGGCGGGGTTGCACTTTTTGGCAAATGTGGTGGTAGTTGTCTCTAGCGTACGCCAAAAGTAACTTGTAGGAATTTGCAGGTTGTATTGTGTTTGCTTCAATGACCTCTTCAAATGCCCCCATGTGCTTGCTCGAGGAGAGGAGATACCTCATATTTGGAGATACCCTCGAAACTATGGTAATATAAAACTCCATTGTTAAGGATGTATCTAAATGTTGTCTTTAGGATCCTAATCTTCTCTCAATGTTTGTGTCGGTAGGGTAAGTTTGGTGTTCAAGGAGTTGGATGATAGCCTTGTGCTAGGGTCATTTACTTATCATGACGACTTTGACGTGACATATAAGAGACACCCGCAGGAGTCGAAGTAGAAGGATATTTTCGGATTTATACTGTGAATTGGTTATCGTGGAAGGCCTTAAAAGGGTGAAAGAGAGATGCTTAAGAAGTGAGGGAATTTGTGATGGCATTTTGCTCTCGAGCGATTTCTTGGATCTCAAATGATGCAAATTCCTTAGCCAAATGGTGACTACCTTGTGATATGCTTTGAGGCTTTCACTTCTGCACTGATAGTCACCACTCACTAGTCGAAAGACAAGTTGTGAATTTCCTAAAGCATATAGGTAGGTAATATTCAAAGCAATGGATGCCTTTATGCTAAATACAAGGGCTTCTTATTTGGCCATGTTATTAGTGACATCAAAGGTTAGGTGAAAGGAGAAGGGAATGGTCTTTCATGAGGGATCAAAGAGAGCATAACCTTGCGATTCATTGTAAACACTTGGCTCCATCAAAGTGGAGGGTCCAAATGCCCTCCTACAAGTCTACCATGACCTCTTCTTGTATCTCTTTGATTGTAGCTCCTTGTTTAGCGGGTTTAGGCTCTATTTCGCTTTCTTCAAGGTCTTGAGCAATGTGTTAATAGTCAAAATCAGACTGGGACTAGATTCGGACCAGTTTAAAATTACGAACTGGTTTATTAAAAATACATTAAATATTAATTTTTTAATGAAAACAATATATTTAAGAGATTCCAAATAATTAGAGACAAAATATGCAAACTTTGCTCATCTATATACCATGTTAGGTTAAATATAGCAAAATGGTACCTAGTGTAATACATATCCAAAACAAAATACATAAACAATGAGGCTCTAAATGGCCTCTAGAGTCCAAAAAACAATATGCAAAAAGCTACTACATGTTTGATATCAATGATCAATCATCAAAGTGATCAAACTCATCGCCATTGCTGAGAATGGGATACTCATCCTCATCAATGTCATCGTGCTCCTTTGGCTTAGACTCGTTGGATTCCTCACGGACATTCACAACAACTGTATTTAGCACAGTATTGCTTGCCATGTCTTTGTGCTACTAGTATTCCATCATCTAAAGCCATCCACCCCAAGTCATCAAGATCAAACTCTCATTTGGGTGACTCTCTACCCATTTTGAGGTTGAATCAATATCATTCAAGAAAATGGGATCTGTATTAGGCCTTACGCTGCTCGATAACTAGTTGTGCCTTAGACAAAGGTTCTATTGCATGAAGATTAGATCATTTAACCATTATTGTTCCAAATGGTTTTCTTCATGTGAATCTGCTCAAAGACAAACCCAGAGTTCACTCACACTGGAAGCACAACAAGTTTGACTTTGGATTCGAATGGCAAACTTTTGCAGCTAAGGACACGACCACCAAATGAATCCCACCAATGTGCTGTAATGAAAGATCAAACCACGACAACAAAAAACAAAGCTAGTTAAATTAATAAATTAGATTGTGACTTACGCTAAAAATTCACTTTTAAAAGTTTAACAATTGAACATAAAAAACTTTGGAATTGCTTACCTGGCTGGTCCACTTCTCTTACAATCTATGCTAGGTTTTTGCCAAAGGTATCCGTGACTCTACAAAAAGCAAAGTAATATGTCGGTGTTTTCCATTTATTGGAAACATTAAGGACCATGCACTCTAGGCACTCATACCTTTGACCTCCCTAGTTTGATCTTCTTCAAGCCTAGCTTGTAATTATACCTTGGGTTCAAGAACACCCAACTTTATGTATAGGGTGATGGAGTTGATTGTTCCATCTGTTATCAATGATCTCTCATATAGGCCCATACTTAGCTACCCTTTTCTTATATGTTGCCTTTATTTGCTCCTTTCCTTGATCCATAGCCTCATTAATGTAACCCATGGCCAATTTTTTTCCCTTACACCAACTGCAACACTTGTAAAAGGGGCTCGACAATTTTCACAACCTCTGTTGCTTTTTCCCAAAATGAGTTGTCAAAAAATTTCTTTATGGTTTCTTTCCCTTCTTGTTTGTGGCTCCACTGAGATGCATTCCATTCATCACTTGAAAACATATTTTCAAGTTCTGTCTCTTGGAAATGAGAGATTGCAATGTGAGGAAGTTGGTTGTAAATCTCGTTATGTCAAGCCTAACAAGTTCCTTGTTCAGTGTTTTTCCTCATTAGGCTCAATACCCATGAGTGGTGGTAGATGTATTTTGTAATGCTCTTGGCATGATCTATAGTGTTTGCGATCCAATCTTGATTACCTATATCCTCAAGTATGAGGTGTATGCAATGTGCAACACATGGAGTCTAGAATATGGTTTTGTATTTACTCTTTAACATCTTACCAACGAGAATGTATAACACTTTCGTGCCCACCTCTACAACAACCTCACCCAAAATATAATGTAACAAGTTTGCATCATTCACCCTATTAGATGCATCAAATGATTTGAAGAACATGGTTCCTTGTGGGCAAGAGACAAGGGAATTTATAATGGTATGGCTCCTTCAATCACTCCATCCATTTGAAATAATGGTACATCCCATTTTGGTCCATCATTGTTTACAACCCTTGAAGTATTCATCAATGGACCCAATCGGCTTAGAGGCTTTGGCAAGGTTGGAGGAGGATGGGATTTTTTTTTTTGAATGTTTGTCCTCTTTTGAGGCCGGTTTTCATGTGGGAGGAACATACCGAAAGGGGTCTCTAACATTCCCAAACGGGTTAGAGAAAGAGCCTTCAACACTAGTGTTTGTTTGGGACATGGCAGGCTGCCTCTTTCTCCCTATTTCAGCCTCCATCTCTATTTGCCTAGCCTTTTCTTCTTTATATTTCTCAATCATGATTTGCATTTCCAATCTAATGGGTTCAATATCCGGTGGATCACATGGGGGCAACTTGGCCTCCTTAACCAGCTAAGTGTTGTTTCAACCTATGAATGCCCCCCCCTTTATGTGTTTCTTACAATATTTGCAAAAGACTTGTTGATCAACAACATCAACATGGTTCCATGTAGGGTCTCTGACATGGGGGGCCATAGTAAATGCAACCAAATCTGAAAATACAAACATGCAAACCTATCCTATTTTTTTTGCAGAAAAAGAAATGTATTTCAGATTTGCAATTTTATGAAAGAAAAAAATAGGGGCAGATTTATGTTTTTATGAGATGAAGATCAATGCCAATGGGCACAAGTATCTGCTCAAGAAATCCTCCAAGCTTGTAGATGGGCTATAGCCTCCTAATGTAGATGCCAAATCCACCGCAAATAGCCCACAAGGAATGCCAAACAAGCTACAAGCTCATTCAAAATCAGAACTCTTCACTGCAGCTCCACAAACTCCAAATGCTCATTGATAGAGGTGTGAGACATATAGAGGGGGTTATCTATATAACATTATTTTAGGGTTTAGGGGTGAATAAAGCCAATTGGAAAGTTGAATTTTATAAAAAAATGTTTTTCATGCCTATTGCCGCTTTTACTGTTCGTGTCCAGCTCGGTTCTGTTTAAAGCGGAACCGGCTGGTTTGGACCGGTTCCATACCAAATCGACTAGTTTGGTATGGAATTGGTCTGTCGAGCCGGTTTTTCTCGTCGGTTTATGGCATTTCAGTTTGAACTCGTTGAATTGGCGGGTTCTGGTTTTCCATTCAATAGGATTGTAAAATGTTGGTTTAGAGCCTCAAGATTGGTTGTGAAGTTCTCGAAGTGATCTGTATGTGAAATCCCTTGGCCCACTCCCTTAATGAAGTGTACATCTTCATCGGATAGGACGTCCTGAATGTCTCTCTTGATAGTATTGGAGCAGAGGCAAGTTGATCAACAATTACTTACCCCTTGACTATTTTTTGAGTAATGATGCGTAAGTCAAATTCCATGAGGAGTGCCATCCATTTTCCGATGCAGTCACTAGGTAGGACCAATGTAGAAAAAAAGTGGTGAAGAGGACTCGTGTGGAAGTCTGTTAGAGCATAAAGTGCTGAAGTTTGGTTGCAGCAAAATAGATGGCTAAGAAATTACTTTCTACAGTTGCATAATGCATAGTGACGAGATTTGCACTTGGCAAAAACTCGACCAAGTCAATTTTTGACTCAGATTTGGAAAAAAAAACTCGGCTAAGACTTTGCAAGACTTGGGAAATTTAGAAAACCATTAAAAAATAGAGAATTTTAGGGGGACTTATTAAAATGCATTTTATAGCAAAGCAACTTAAAATACACTTGAAACTAATCATTTACAGCTACATATGTATACACAAAAAAGTAAGTAAATAATGCAATATTGAATGTTTGAAGGTGAACAGTTCAACTTGAAACTTGAGAGGTGATACTGAATAAGTGTTGCTCTTATATTCATAAAACTATTTCCTTGTACATGAAATATGGGTTTAGAAATCCATGGCAATGGCATCAACAAAAAACATAATGTACAAGGTACACAACTAAGAATGAGAAGAGCCTGCATCGCTCGTCCCAACACTAGATGCACTGCATTGGAGCCTGCAACGTTTTGTGTACATCAAGGAAACAACTCCAACTATTCTATCCGCCCACAAGGTACTAAGACAATCATCCTCCAGAACATTTTAATCCCTAGATGTACGTGTTTGCTCCTCCTCCACCCCTTACACTACAAGCTCTACCTAAAGACCAGCCTGATGACATTCAATTGTAATAACCCCATATAAGAGAGAAGACATTGTTAACATATTAGTGAAGGGTTTCAGAGGATATTCTCTGCAGTATGGACTGTAGAGAGGCCCTTAACTGGTGTTGCTTTCTGCAACCAAGGCTCCAGAAAGATACCCTATACCCCTGAATTTTAAAAGTGTAAAACAGTCCATTGGTATGAGTAACCTCTCAACAGACTAAGTCATATCAACCAAGGAAAAATCCATATTTATGTGGCACAGTCAAAATGAACAACAGACTAAGACATGCCGTAATGGAATTCTCATAAAATCATAAAATGAAACAGCGTGCATTTGGTTAAAACGAACTAAGTTCTAAAGTCAGTCCCATATTATTTGTCACAACACCCAAATCTATATTCCAGTCATGGAAAAATTCAACAAGGGAAAAGTGCTATGCAAATTGCTCATTTTAATTTGTAAGTAAATAAAGGGATTAGGTCCCATAACTACCAGTAGTGGTTAATATTTACTCATTTTAGGCATGCCAATGGCAATTAAAAATTTCTAGCCACAACCATCCTCCAATTTTTAACATAACTGATGATACATTAAAATCCCATAACTATCAAGTACAATGTTTGCCTTGACATCAAGTATTTTAATAAAAAGACGCAATAAACAGCCATCGATATTAACAACCATCAAGTACAACTATACAGTAATCTTAAGTACTGAAAATTAGAATACAACTTCATGTATTAGTCTAAAGCTATATACAGACCTCAACTAATAGGTTCATTTGACACGAAGTATCATTCAATAATTAGGTCAGACCTGATAAGGTCATAAATCACACCAACACATAATCCAAGTACAGCTGATACAGTCCCCTTGAAGTCTGAACCCTATAAGCATTTTCAAGGTAAGTGATTTACTTTGTGGAGCTATGAGTTTAATACCATTTTTTATCATGTTGACAATGCAAATTATCACCATGTTCAAGCAATAAATCATCACAAACCACCACCATATCAAAGCAATTTTATTGTTTTTGCATTTTGAGAAATTTTTTTGGCAAGCTTCGACAAGTCCATATGTGTGACTCGGGAGTCCTTGACTCCCTATTCTGATGAATCTTCTCCAAAAACTTGTTGAGACTGCCTTGTTCCTGAATCCAAGATTCCTCGCCTAGTCTCGATTCACTAGTAGTTGGTACAACAAGCCTCCTAAATCGAGTAATGCTCGGCTGATGTAATAGATAGTATGTTCTTTGCCGAACTCATCCTCATGAGCGGATATTGCCCTAACGATGGGGGTAGATGAGATGTAAAGGATGAGTGCCTAGTTGGGTGACGGGAATGAATTGTATATGTGCTTGGTAAGATTTTTCTTAGAATCAAATCCCTTTTGGCAGTCCTTATTCCATTCAATCTTATCACCCTCTTTAGGAGAGTTTTGATGGAATGTGTTCGGCAAGCCAATTTGGGGACAAATCACCAATCTGCCCCAAGCTTTCCTAAGAAGGTATCCATTACAAGGATTGAATTAAGTTTAGGCATGTTAATGACTGTTTTGATTTTTATAGGGTCAACATTGATTTTGCATATAGAATCTAAGAACCCTAAAGTTTTTTGGTGGATACTCGGAAGATGCACTTTCCGAGATTAAGGTGAACCTTGTATTTATGAAGACGTGCAAAGGCTTTGCGGAGGTCATTAGGATGATCTTCTGTGTTGAGATTTGACTAGAAGATCATTAACATAAATCTTGATGGTTTTTGTTTATTAAATCGTGAAAGATATGGGTCATTACACGTTGATAAGTTGCTATGGCATTTTTAAGGTTGAAAGGCATATTGCATTATTTCAGTTCTCTCTCTCTCACCCTGTCTCCTTGGAGTTTCTTAGTTTAGGATTAGATAGTGTTAGAGTAGAAGTTGGTTAGAGTAGTTGCATGCAAATTGGGGTGAGAGGAACCAACCCTCTCACTTGAGGTTTGATCTTGATTGCCCCCACACTTTCGAGATCATTCATGTTTTCACTGAAATATTTCTTTCCTGATTTAGCAGGGATGCGAATTTTTGTGACATGTATCCTAAGAAGTCCCACATGCTAGAAGACAAATTTTTGAATAGAGGAAAACTTAAATGTGTGATCAGAAGCAGGATTCATAAAAACCCAAAAGCATGAGGACAAATTGCTTTTGAATAGTTGAAGCTGGAAGAAGATTGATTACTTATTTTAGTGGTTTTCCTATCCATAAGCCTTCTGAGATATTTGAAGTGAGCCAAGTGATTTACTTCAAGCTTTTGACAAATGTGGAAGATACAAATCATCGCCTACATACATTTCAAGAACCAAGTGCATTGGAGGAAGTTAGTAAGTCCATGAATGGCTTTCTCCTATTTTTCCTCACCTAGCAATCTAATGAGTCCTTCACTCATGATGATAAATGGAAATGGCGAGAGTGGATCACAACATCAAAGTCCTCTTATGGATCATAATGGACGCCATCCCTTACATAGATGCTAATTGGAGAAACAATTTTAGTTTATTCATGGTCTTGAGGAAGACCGAGTATGGAGTGAATGGATTATGTCTTGCACTACCATAATATTTTCAATGATTTACTTTCCTTTTATAAATCCTATTTGGGATGGAGAGAGGCATTTCAATAACAAACACTCATTACGTGGATGATATATCTAAGTAATCTTAAAGACCATGTTGCATAGGTAGATAGGCCTAAATTTCTCTCCTACCAACACGTGGTACCTCTCCTACCAACACATTGTACCTCTCCTACCAACATGTCCTTCACTTTCACTTTCTAGTTTATTCATGGTCCCCGGGAAGATGAGTATGGAGTGAATGAATTATGTCTTGCAATACCATAATATTTTCAACGGTTTGTGTTCCTTTTACAAAGTCTATTTGGGACAAAGAGCAACATTTGAATAACAAACGCTTAATGCGTTCATATATCTTTCAAGTAGTCTTAAAGACCATATTGCATATGTAGATGGGCCTAAATTACTCTCCTACCAACATGTCCTTCACATTCATGCCCTACTCTATCTTGGCATCCCCCACCTATTCTTGTCGTAAGTCATAATCATAAGCTGCAAATGCTCTTGCAACTCAAGAATCCTCTCCAATAATATGAAATAAGAGGCAAATCACATCTCTGCAAGGTTGAGGAATTCCTTCCTCCAATAAGACCCAAACAATGCCAATGAGGCGTGGTGTTGCCATATGAACATTTGCGCCACTTTAGCACTCGTGCCCACATGTTTCACCCAATCAATTTTTCCCAGGGTGTTTTGCTTGAAACTGAAAAATCAGCATACTTGTGCTTTCCATAACAGTCAGTAGATTTGCCTATATGAAGCCTCAATAATTCTCTTGTTGCCTAACACATATAACCTACATCTATAACTACCTACACAACATTTGCAGCCCAACCTCCAATGTGGCATCCTTTAATATCTAAAACTGAAAAATCAGTGTCCTTGCACTTTCCAAAATAATCAATAGCACTAAGGAAAAAAATACTTGCTTCCCATGTGATAATGACATAAGCAGATGGTGCTCAATGTTTATCCGTGGCCCAACCATCCATGATAGCATAACACCTTGTTTTCACCCATGTCACCTTCATCCCCTCCACCAGCAAATTCACTTTTGAGTGGTAATAGAGGTTCTCAATTTGGTTTCTCTTGGAGGCAAATAAGACTAACGATGACATGAGTGGATGGTGCTTGACGTCCGTTTGAGGTTCACCCATCCATGATTTCATAACACCTTGTTTTCATACATGTCACCTTCATGTCCTCGATCAAATTAACTTTTAAGTGGTGATAGAGGTTCTCAATTTGGTTTCTCTCAGAGGCACATAAGACTAACCTGCTTTACATGCATTATGGAATGTCTGCTTGTAAAAAGGAGATTGAGCAAGATAAAAAGAATTTTCCAAATGCATCATTTGCCTCTTCATGTACATGTGACTTTTACAACTCTATAACAGGATTAGAACTTGAAGTTTTCCTTTTTCCTTAGAATGACCATTCTCCCGGCTCCACATGGATATTTGTAACCTTATAAGTTGGAGAAGTAACCCCATATGCATTCATGGAAGAAAGCCTGGAAGGATGGGTGGGGGTACCAAATGCAAAAGATAAGAATGGTCCCCATTAGGAACTTCTAAATTTCAGTTGTCCCCTAGGCTGTAATTTTTCCCAACTGACCTCACACCTTGATATGTGTAAACGGTGTGCATTAACCCTAATGATTCTTCCCTTCCACTCAATATTACAAATATTGCATTAAACATTACGACTCCCCTCCGAAATTTTCGGCTTCTTGTTGTCCAGCATCGTCATAAACTAAAATAGGGGTTTTGGTAGTTTGAATAGCCACCTTGCATATGGATTTAACTAACGTTATTGGCAATCAAATTGGGTAGCATTACCAACTAAACTTTATGTCTATGTTTCAGTTCTTTCTTTCCCAACCCACTTCCAATCTCTATTTCGTTCATTTTAATCTCCACATCACTATTAAAACCATGTTGTAGATTGCTAAAAAATTAGAAAAAACTAATAATAACAAATAATATTAATGGTGTATCCAAATACATAAAAATGGCAAGAAGAATTTAGTCACCTATCAAATCTACTCCCAATCTGATATTCCTCTTCTTGGCTGTAAATTTCCCCATTGGCTTCAAAAAGATTTGCTTTCCTCTATTCTCCTCTTTTATGCAAATGAGTGGATGCGAGTTTGTAAAGGGTGTGATAGGGAGGAAGTCCTTGTGGAGGTACCACCCATTTTTTTCAAGCATGACTTCTTCTATATTTTGAAATGGCTCACTAACCAAGATTTATGGACATATGTTGAACAATTGAGGGACATATGTTGAACAATCGAGGGACATCCTCAAAAACAATGAAATAGGTAAAACTCTTTGAAATGGCTCTCGGAGGGATTGAAAGGTCCGATGTATGGCTCGTCAAAAGGGCGATTTGTTTTATCCCCATCCTCGAAACGCAAATGGGCGTCCCCAATGTTTCTATAGGGTTGAAGATCGACCCTTTGGAACAATGGGTTCTATTCAAGGAGTGTTGTGCTAGTCGGCTTTCTAATATAAGCAAGGCCCAAATTGGGGTAGTTATCTAGCTTCAAGCTAAGTTCATCCCCTGGAAGAAGCAATGTGTTCTCCTTATTCCTAGTAGTTGATTGTGTTATTGACCTTATTTTCCAAGCGATTGGTTATTTTTTGTGTGACCTTGTCTTAAAGCTTTACCCCCTTCGCCCGATTTGTCTCATATGAATCTCCCTAGCTTGTATTAGAGGACCTTCTTGGAGTTGTTGGTAGAAGAGGATTAGAGACTTGTCAGACTAAACAAAAAATCAAGATATTGGTGTTCATTGATAGGGTTTATGGCCATAAGATTTACAAACTAGTTCTTTGTTGACTTGTTCATTCGGGACTAGACTTTGCTCACACATGAGTACATACCAAAATCCTTAGCTTGAAATGTAGAATTTGCAATCTTCCCTTTTTCCTTTTCAAGACTCTTTGCAGTGTGATATTTGGGAAGTGGGGAGAGGACATTGATAGGGATCTAGAGTCCTCTCATATGCTTTTAGAGGATGGTGGTCAACTGGAGAAAAGAATAGACATACCATAGCAAAGTGTTTGGGCGGGTGGCAGATTTTGGAACAAAATGGATTATTTTCATAATCAAGTAGATGTTCCCATTCTATGCACCCTAAGTTCAGAAACAATGGGTCTAGGAGTGGTTGTTCCAAATAGTCACAGATTTGAATGGTCATAAATACCCCTAGGTGAAGAGATAATTGTGAGATTGCCATACACCCTCTAACGGAGTTGCTAATTCTTCTCGTAAAGGAATCCTAATGTATGTTGCTAGGTACAAGGGGAAGGAAACCCAAACTAGAACTGTGCTTGGAAGATCATTTATGGGCTTAGTCCTAGAGTCCATGGTTTAATAAATAATCTATATTTGTTCATAAACAATTGACCACCCTGAAAGATAGGCTTTCCCTCTTTTTTTATTGTAAATATTACAACAAAATACCCCATAGCCATCATTAGAATGTTAAAAGAGCCTACAAACTTCCATTGCCCAAACATCCATGCCCTTGAGGTTTTCAAACCTGATTATATACTAATGAATCTACAAACAAGGATGTTTGCTTTGATGGGCCATAGCATTCTCTAATGGGAATGGAATCTAGGGTGGGAAGTGCATTTTGAGGTAGTGCACAGTTTACTTCTTTGTAAGGAAAGTTTATCTATTTACGATGGACATTCAAATGCAAAACATTCCCTTAAACATGAGGGCTGATTGTGATAGATTGTGACTTTGAAGAATATTTGACATGGTGGAAGGCCGTGGCCTCCCTTTGAAGTTGGAAAGGAAGTAGTGGTATCCTTAAAGCTACATCTCTTTTTGATACGACTTTTTGGGTTTTGGACAAGATCTTTAGGTACGGGCTTTCATCGATAATTGACTTTGGTCACATTCACATATTGAGAGTTGAGATAGCTTTAGTCATAAGATCCCTCGATAGTACACACAAAATTGTTCACGGGTGTTGTTATCCAAATTCCTCCCCCCCCGCCCCCCTTACCACGATTTTGGACTACTCATCAAGTTCCGAGGTTGAAAAAGGCTTACACCGCAAATGGTCCAAAGTTGGCCATATAAATGGTTCGGAGTTGATAGAAGTGGTCCGGAGCTGGTAAAGAGGAGTGGCCGTGTTGATCTTTCGCGGGGCATATCTCGGTGTTTTCAAGGGCCTTAAATGTCTTTGAACATTGGAATCGAGTTTTGCATTTGCAAGTCCAAACGGGAAGCCATAGAAGACTAGTTGTAAAGGTTAATATTCTGCGGAGTTTACACGTAAAATCTGCGAAACAAAGGAGTTTAGTCTTCGCAGCAACAGTAAACATAGTTTTTGTTGGGGGAAATGAAACATGGGTTTTGTTTGGAATAGGCCGCGATGCGAGAGAGGAGTAGGCCGTAAGGAGCCGCAAAGGAAGGGAAAGTGTTGTGAGGCGACTAAGTTTAAAAGCGCGCGAGACATTAACTCAGCGTCCGTGGGTTCCCAAAGAGTAGTGTCCCTAAGAGTAGTGTCTCATGAGAATGTTCAAGTGGTTGTGGGAAAAATGCTGCATACTAGGCAACAGGAGGTTCGTGGCATAGTAGGGAGTTGAATCGATTAAGTGTGGGCTTTGAAAGTTACAAGACAAGGAATAGCTGTAGAAGCTAAAGTGTGGCAGCGGAAGTCATCTAGAGTATCACGTGGGTTGGTGAAGGTTAATATGCCTCGAGAACTTTCAAATTTGTGCAAGAAAGAAGCCCATAGAGGCCTAAAAATCGTGGAATGAGGTGATATTGCAAATTACAAGGGCATTTCCGCCCGACTTCATGACCGGTTTTTTGGTCATATCTTTCAATTGGGAGCTCCAATTTGCATGAGAATGGTTTCGTTCACTTCGTCTCTCTAAGGGCTACAATTTGTAATGAAGAAATGCGGAGAAGATCTTGATTCGAGGGAGAAGAATGAAAACACGGGATTGCAGGGGAAAAAGGTAGTTGGCTCGTTTCAAATGCCCAACCACATCACCTACCTGCAATAAATGTTGGATGGTGCCCATGATCTCGCCCACGAAATTTGATTGCGTATATCGGTTGAAATGGCGTCTTGTCTGCGAAGTAATGGCTTCAGATCCGGTGGGTGGCAGATTTCATTTCACTCGTCTTCCAATTTGAATTTCATCTCCCCTCTTCTTCTTCTATATATGGAAATCCTTTTATGATAATAGATAGTCTTCTCCATATTTTGCGAAGGCACCATGCCAAAATGGTGCCCCAAACAAATTTGAGCTGCGCAAACCTTTGTAATCTTACTTTGGAACAATTAAATTTGGACATTATGGCTCTTTTCTTCCCGTTTCTTTCATTTAGTTGTGTCTCTTACCTCTCTGCTCTCTTATTTTATGTTGTGTATGAGTTATACTTGTAGGTTTTCCTTTTCTTTGTGTTTTGCAATGTGTGGAATGAGTAGATTTGTTGGTCTTGGTCTATGGCATACTTGTCTGCCCTCTCCTTTCTTCATTTCCTTCTCATTTCTCCCTCATGGAGATTTATCCCCTTCTTGGTGCTATCACCTCCTTTCTTAGTTTAGGATTTCATTTCTTGCATCTCCCTAACCTTGGTCTCTATGAAAGCTTAGATTAGGCTTATATAGTTGTGTTTTCCGCTTTAGGAGTACTGCTAGCATTAGGTTAGATTGGTAGAGGAAGTTGGCTTTCTCCGGAGGTTTGTCTCAAGATGCAAGTCCCACACATGGAGACAATCCCATGTTGGCCCTGCACTTTGGATCTTCGATGATCCAAACAAGGGTGCCATTCTATGATCTAACAAGTGTCTTTTTTGGGATTGTGGACTGTTCTAGTTTTTTTGCTATGTTCCACAGGGACGCGTCCCCTACCTTTGTAGGCTCGTCCTCGCACGGGGACATTTCGAAACTTGGAAACAGGGTGTACGAACAAAGCATAGAGTAATATGCTTTCCAAAAAAGTCATTTTTGACTCAATGTTATGGGAAATCTCAATTCAGCTCCAAGTTTATGTATTAAGGTTCTATAACGTGTGTGATCAATGTTATCATATGAATATCTGAAATTTCCTATATTTTTATATTTTCTCTTACTATTTAATAGCTGTCCCCTCTGTACCCTAAAAATGGCCTAAAAAAATCCGTCTTGGAAACACGTTCCCCATTCCCGTCGTCCCCGTCCTAGAAAATTGATGGAACATAGGTTTTTGATATTGTTGGTTTTGGTTATTTTGAGAAAGTAATTGATATTTCTCATAATGCTCTTTATAGATGGCTTCATGATAAATTTAACACATAACGCGAGGTTGTAGGCAATCTTTTTAGTTGACAATTTTCGTGAGAATGCTTAATGTGAGCATATGCCACCAACCAATTGTTTGGCGTTATGCCCATGCAGCACAAGTTTATTAGGATCAATGTGGCATAATCATGTTGTTGGCATTATTAGCTCGAGTTCTTGGTTACTCAAGGGTGGGCGGTGTGGGTTTTCATGAGTTGTATTTGAACTACTTGGATATGATTATTTGAAAGAATTGGAATAATTGATGTAGCTTTTGGAAGGGTTTTATCTTGAGATGAATTGATAGCTTAGGTTACTACTTTGAAGGTGTCTTTAATTGGTTTTTGAGGTTGCTTGGTTTACTTCATTAAGTAATCTTGCCTTTTGATTGTTCAAGGGTCACCTCAATGTCTTGCCTTTTTGATTTACTTCATTAAGTAATCTTACCTTTGTAATCTTGTCTTTAATTGGTTTTTGAGGTTGATTGATTTACTTCATTAAGTAATCTCCTTTTTGGTCGTTCAAGGGTTACCTCCAATGTTTTGGGGACAAGGACTATACCTTATATTGCAACTTGGGATTTAATGTTGTAATCAAGAATTTAAAGAGGTTTTGTTTATTCATGTTATGGTCGGCTTTATGCACCAAGGATTTCTTTCTATTGATGAAATCGTGGGCAGTTCTTGTAGCTAGCCGTTTCGCATCATGAAGTTTTGTAAAACATTTTCGGGAAGATTATTTTATTGGAACTCTTCGACTAGAGCATGGATAAAACCTCTAGTTCAATGATTGAATGAGAGAAATTGGTTATACTATTTTAAAGTATCTCCTGTTAAGGTATTTGCTAATAGTTTGGTAGTTGCATAAGTGTTTGTTTTTATCCACATTTGTAGAGGTGGCCAAAGGCTTTAAAATGAAGTGTAAGCTCAATAGATCCATCATAAGAAAGGATTGGAGATATCCCTCCAATGTCCATGGAAGAGATATAAGGAGCTAAAGGTTCATTTTGTAATGTTTGAAGAACCTTGTTGCAGATTGGAGGTTGAGGGATTGGGTTTCCATTAGCATCCAAAAGCAATGGAGGAAGGACACTTGTTGGAAGGTCCTACGATGACTTGTTGAGGTTGACTTTCCATTTGCAAAAGTTGGTTTTGCATTTGGGTCATTTGATTAGTTGTAGTTGCTTGCATATGAGCCATTTGTTCCAACACATCGATAAACACTTGGGTTATATCTAATAGTGGATTTTGGCTAAGAATATTATGGGTAGTGTTTAGAGGGGGAGCAATGTTTGATGTTTACGCCATGGAGGTATTGTTTTGTGGAGAGAGTTGGACAAGTGATCCATCCTTGCCGGGGAAGGAACACATTGATGTCCAATGCTTGATCGTAATAATTTTGTTGGGATCTTTTAAAATAAGTTGAGTTTGAGAGAGTGCACTACAAGTTATTTACCTCAATCCTAGGCATGAAAGGGAGAAAGGAGCAACCCATATAAAATCTAAATGGGTTGAGGCTCGCTAGGAAAATCCTTGGAGGTGACATGATAAGAAATGATGAAAATGCTTAAAAGCTAAAAATGAAAAATGGGAATATGACTTAATCAATGGTGGATTAAGATTCATGTTGGGTTCACCATAATGTATGTAAGCTAAGATGGTCAATATAACGATCCTCTCTCTAATTTAAGATATAAATAGAAGACCACACTAGAGCTAACACACAAGCGAGGTATAGCCAAAGGGGCATGCGTATGGTGGTTGTATGTGGATCTAAAAGAGAATAATCCACACTCGATATCAAAGATTGTAAGGCTCAGAAATGGACTGGAAAATGAAATCCAAATGGAAGAGTGAAACACCATTCTCACTCACTAGAAAATATAATACAAAGTACATATTTATCAACATGAAACGTCTATTTAGTTCATCTTCAAGATGATTGTTCAGCTTCTAATGTATCTAGGTAATTATTACATTTATTGCTAATACCTAGGATTATGTACAATACTGCTACATGCCCCCTTAATCCATGGGGGTAGTTGTGAAACCTATGTTTCTAATGCCCATTTTGGCAACTTTTTCTGTGTATTTGGTGCTCATTTTCTTGATACAAAGCTCCTCCTCGTTAGGTCTTGATCATCTTTCAAATTGTTGTTCCAAAACACATTTATCTTTAAACTGTTTTGAAATACAATCCTCTGCAAAAGGTATTGCCTAAGTGATAGCTTGTTCCCTTTTGCAGTTTTAGAGTTTTCATCAACCAAAGTATTGACTTGGTGAAGACTTGAGTTTGCGGGATGAGACTTGAATGTGAGGGTTTTGATGGGTTTGGTTCAGATTGCACATTAAAATTCACAATAAACCTAGTTGTTAATTATTCAACATAACACTATTACATATATAGCTCATTGTACTCCTAAAAGTAAGGAGGTAATGGTTATCAACAACTTCAAGATCCCTAATATCTCTCCTAGAATCTCTCACATCCCTATAGACACACTCCTATCTATGCGAGTTGTTTAAACAACGCAAACAACTCACTCACACATAATAGATTAATTATAACAAATATACTCCTCTACTAATGTGAGTAATATAAAATATCCAACATTCCCCCCAATACGAACACGGGAAAGAATCACACCCTGCGAGCTGAAAACAAAAAATTATGTTAAAACATACTCTAGGTATGCACGCATGCTACTCATGATGTCTTATGCTGTGATCACCTACATACATAAACACATCTGCTCATACTTTCACTTCCAGTGAGTCCTGGATTTCTCACTGGCTAATCACATACTTCCAACCACATACTTCCAACAATA
Source organism: Taxus wallichiana var. yunnanensis (assembly GCA_018340775.1). Lineage (NCBI taxonomy): Eukaryota > Viridiplantae > Streptophyta > Pinopsida > Cupressales > Taxaceae > Taxus > Taxus wallichiana. The sequence continues at coordinate 522,068,347 of CM031240.1, forward strand.
ATCTACACACGCAAACCCATCTGTTCATGCTTTCACTTCCAGTGATGTTGTGCTACTCACTGGCTTATCATTGAAATGTACTCAACAGAGAGCATAATAGACATTTGTGCTCCTATTCATCTGTTTGCAGTAGTTTGATTTTTACATCACACCACACAAAAAACAAGGAAAAGAAGATTTTGAGGACTAGGTCCTCAATGTTGCGCATGTAACCATTGTCGTCGATTGTTCTCACTTGATTGTGAATGGCATAAATGATATCCACTGCCACTGAACACTTATCTCGACATAAGTCTGTTTGGTGTTGATTTGCCACTAATGTGTTGGGTAGCCTCTTAGCTAGCGGTGAACATGAGGTCACTAAAACACCTCTTGCCTCCATTGCCTCGACCCTCCAATGTAGTGCTGCTCACTTGGTAGGATGTGACTTGAAGTTTAGTTGTATGTTGTTTTTATGATGAAATTCTTCCCATCACAACTTTGACATACTCATTTGTTAGGATGACGGTTTCAATCGAAAATACGTGTATTACAAATAATTATTTTCGAGTTTTACATTGATTTTGACTTCGATTTTGAAAACGACACGACTACGACAAAACATTTAGACAAGGAATAACTAGACAATTTGGAATTTGAGACACAAATCATGGTTTCTTCACTATTAGAATATAGACCTAAACTATCAACCACTATGACCATATAATTAACTTTAACACAAACTAAAAAATAATGATCACCCAATAATCAAATAACAAATCATATTTCTTTTTATTTTTTTAATTTAATAAGCTAATAAACCACTTTCACCTTGAAAAGACTTAATACCAAGACTCTATACTTAAGAAAAATAAAACTATAAACTTTAAATGCGACCTACTGCAACAAAAAACAAAACAAAACATATTTACTAAACCTTGAAACACATACCATCTAAAAGACTATAGACCATTAAAACAAATGTAAATAAATTAGCAAATCCAACAAAAACACTCCAACTGTTTCCATGCTAAAATTGCCATGCAAGAATAGAAATGTGGTTGGAATTCACTCAAGCAAAAGTGCTTGTGTATCAAAAACATACGATTTGATTTTGTATAGTTGGAAAAGCATACGATTTGAGAGAAGATGCATAAGCTGGTGACAATTCCATGAGGATCTGCACGAAAGGAGTCTGACTATGCCACAAAATAATCGACAAGAAAAGGCCACTGATAGATGAAGATTCACACATGCTTAGCGTAAGATTTGCGGAATGAATTGAATAGAGGTATGAGACAGATTTGCACAGGGAGCGAAGCATTAAGGATCTGAATATATATATATATATATATATATATATATATATATATATAAACCCACATTGATGGTACAGCTGTTTAGTGCCATGCTATGGTATTGCTCACAATCGCTCATATGCCCAAAAACTCTTAAATTTTCTGATGCTCTAAACATCTTTTAGCTGGTTTGAATGTCTTATTTGTGCTCCTCTCCTTAGAATGTTTGGACACAGACCATGGAACGCCTGTTCTAGGTTGTTGCAATATTCAATAAAATATGTATGCCAGTAGCTCAGGTTGTGCACCTAACCTTACTTACCTTTAACACTTTTAAAAATTAAATGCAATATTTGTAGGAATGAACAAAATGTGTGGAAGAATAGTCAAAGCACACAAATAACGGCAAAGGCGATACAACTGGTAAGCTAACTGAAGCGCATGGAATTGATGCTAGATGCACATGTATGATGTGTAGAACATGCACTAGGCTGTGAAGCCGAAAGGGATGATTTGAGGGAGTGGTGTTGCAATGCGTCCAAGATCCTACAGACTAGGAAGTTAGTGACATCAAGCTCTATCTTTATAAACGATGACTCTAAAAACATACTCTTTCAAAAATACGCAGCAAATGGGGAAAAACAGAGGTGCCCCCACAATTTTTACATCATCACAACCTGCTCTGAGACAACATGATTTTGGTTTAGATTGCACAATAAAATTCACAATAAACTTAGTTGTTAATTATGCAGCATAACACTATTACATATATAGCTAGCTCACTGCACTCCTAGAAGTAAGGAGTCAATCATTACCATCAACTTCAAGGTCCCTAATATATGTCTCCTAGAATCTCTCATGCATCCCTATAAACATTCTAGACCCTCTTATTTACGTGAGTTGTTTAAACAACCCAAACAACTCATTCACACATAATATATTAATTATAACAAATATACTCACCTACTAATGTGAGTACTGTAAAATATCCGAAAGGTTTCAAATAGTTAGTATTGAAGGATTAAATAAATGCAGCAAATAAATTTTAACTTCAAATTTATTTGTTATGAGTGAAAATTGTCCTATCCCGAAATGGATAGTTGAATTTTTTAGAAAATATTCTGTTAATTTATTTGATGTGGATGGAAATTAGCCGTACCTCTGAATGGAGGAATGAAAAAATGTAGAAAATAAATTTTACTTTGAATTTATTTGCTTTGAATGGATATTTGCCTCGGCGCTCTAATACCAACAATATTTTCTATTGAATGAGAGTTGGGTCTTCCATTTTCATTCTAGTGAATAAGAATTAGGTTTCACTCTTCCATTTTCATTCTAGTGAATGAGAGTTGGGTTTCACTCTTCCATTTCCATTTCCATTTTATTGTCACAGTCCATTTCCTGACATTGGTATCAGAGTGCTGATGGCAAATATCCATTTAAAGCGAATAAATTCATAGAATGAATTTATTCGTTTTGAATGGATATTTTCCCCTAGTGCTCGATACCAATGTAAGGCCAGAAATGGACTATGAAAATGAAATGGAAATGGAAGAGTGAAATCCAATTTTCATTCACTAGAAAATGTGATACAAAAACACATATTTATCAACATGAATTGACTCTATAGTTCTTCTTGAGACGAGTGTTCAATTTCTAATGTATCTAGGTAATAATAATATAAAATATTATTATTACATTTATTATCTAAGCATAGGATTATGTATAATATTGTAATATCCTAATGCTAGTAAGCAAGAGTTAATGGTATTAAGCAAGAACACTCCTAATCTAATGGATGTAATGTCATTTGGCGGTAAGAAAGAGTTATGAAGGAACTATAATGTAAGAGATGAGGATATGCTTGCTACATTATCCTATGTAATGCATGATACATCATGATATCAATCAAGCCAAATAAAATAAAGTGTATAGGGTTAGGGATACTTACCTTGGGAAATTCTCACAACCGGGAAATTCCATCAATGCATTAACCTCCCTCCTTGGCTTGCAACACCTTGTGGTAGATTGTTGTGGGTGGACCTCAAGAATGAAGAAAGAAGATCTAAGTAAACTAAAGTTTGGGACTCAAAGATTAAGGTATACTTTGCTGGTTCAAATCCAATTCTTAATGCTCCAAGTAACCAAATGCCTCTATGGTAATCTCCAAGTGTAAGCTCCGCTAAACCCTAAACTTAGACCTCAAGAGAAGATTTGCGAGCGAAGGCAAAGTAGACTATTTGATGATGATATTGAGAAATGACAATAACGATGCCTATAAATTGGGGAACATAACCTAAAGTGAAGATTCCTATTTAGCCGACAACTTCGACCGGGTAGAGGATGTCGGTTGGATAGGATTTTCTACAATATTTTCTTTGTTGGGCGAGAAAGTCGGATGCAAATAGTCCAACAAATAGTGAAGGAAGAGGAAGGGAATAAAAGGTAATGGAAGACACTCGGGAGTAGATGGAAAGGTGATATAATGTGGTAGTATGCAGGTATAAAGTGGTGGTACAATGGTATTATGAAGGGTAAGTACCACAATGATCTCCCAAGATGTGCTATAAGCTAACCCATCCCAATCTTGGCAACTCCTAAAGGAATGCACTCAAGGAGGATTAATGGGATGACAACCCGCAAAGAGAAATTGTTAGTAAGTTAAAATAAGGTGTATAAGAGGCAATAACCATATATTTCGAATTAGATATTTTTAATATTGTTGTGTGGTAATGATAGAGTATATTGATAATAGGTGACGACAAGTATATATTTATTTGCTGTGAAAATGATAGGACACCTCGCTATGTTATTGTTATTAGAAATCAATAGGTCACTTGACAGTGATGGTGTTATTGGATAAGAGAAATATTAGAGTTTGCGGTTATGCTAAATGAGCATATAGAACTAGGAAAGACTAGGGCAATGAGTCTCATGCCTTCAAATCTTGTACAAAAAAGAAAAGAATTAAAGTGGGAGGTCTATGTCATGATTAAAGTGTGTTCCTTAATTTATGAATACAACAAGTACATGTTTATGCATAGAACAAAAGTTTATTGAGCATTTTGAGCAAATACCAATTAACTTCAAAATAGAGAAAAGAAGCTAACCGAGAGATGGCCATCTAGTGGCTACAAGAAGTTATCCTGTGGGGGTAACCAAGGGAAGTAACTATGCGGGTTTTGAAAAGGGCTATGCCCTTTGTAGAAAGTAACTAAACACCTGCACACATGAAAGAACTGCATTAGCCTTGATTCTTTGGATTTGTAGGCAGCGTGGATGAGCCATAGCCTGGGCTAAAATGATTAGAAACTAGGATTTGTCGATGTGTGCTTGTATACTTTTTTCTATTTATGCAACTTGGATAAATTTAAAGCCAGCATCAAGGGTTCTTTGATAAAATTAACAAGTGGAAACCTTTGTGTGTTTGGAATATCCAGTGAAACTATTTGTGATTAAGTGAAAATTACCTAGTTGAGGAAAGAGTTTTTAAATGATGTATCAACCCTGGCTTGTTGAATGATCCTATGGTATAATTCAGTTTGTTAACCTTGAATGTGTGTATCGGACCCTTTAAAGTGTGGGGCCTATATGTTGTTTGTTGACCTTCCTCTTGCTTTATATGGGCAAACCCTATTGTAAGTGCGTAATTGCTTGCAGCTCCACTCTTTGTACTTGAAAGTAATTGTGGCCTAGTCTTGTTGTAAATTGATGGATTTTCCTGTGCATGGCAGTGAACTTCTTGACTATTGTTATTGCGCTAAAGGCCTATGTGACTGGGTGAATTGGCTGATGGGCTTGCACTTCTAGATAACATGTCTTGCCCCTGTTTTCTGGGTAAAAGTGTGAAGTATCGTTTTGTCCAACCATGTGATTATGACGAGTGTTAGTGAGTACCTTTTAAGTTCTCATGTGAGTGAACTAGATTTTAGGTCACTTCTTCATACCCTAATATTGTATTAGTCATAATAGTAAAATAATTCAAAAGGGATCTTGTGTAATGTGTGTGGGGTAATGTGCAAATCACTCATATGGGTTGGTGTGGCATTCTTAACTAGTTGGTTAGATGGGCCGCTTGTTCCACTGTGTATAGTTAGGTTGATTGTATGTGTGTAATATCTCTTTGTGATTGAATCACAACTCTTTATATTGGAACCAACAATTGAGATGTGTATGAGAACTTTGAGAAGGTTAAACAAAAAAGGAAATTATTTGTGTTTTGTTGGGTTGGAATTTAGGTAGAGAGATCTAATATCACCCAAAGTGTTGTTGTGGATGTGCCAGCGAGACAATTGGACTCTTTTATCAAATAGTACAGGAAAATATTACCACAAATTTCATAACCATTGGTAGTGTCTTCTCAGTTTGTTGTTGGGATTGTTTCAACTTTGCATTGTTCTATGTAGGATGATTATGCGCAGATGATGTGTCACGAAGGCTCGTGCAACACTGCTAACCACGTATTTGTGTACAGAAACAAGTGCAAAATGGTATTTCGCAAGGTTTGTGCCATATAGAGTTACGTCTGTGCGCAGGGAAGGACGTGCGCTAAGGTGCATGTTAAATGGTTGGTGTGCAAGCAAGTTTCATGATGATGCCCAGTAGGAGCTATGCAACACGTTAATGCAATGTGTGTTGTTCGTAAGCGTTACCATATTTGTAAAAGATTGGATTTGTTGACTGGAGGTGTGCAAGGAACGTCTTGATAATGTTTTGTTACGGTTTGTGGTGGAGCTTTATGTAATGATCACTTTGTTTAGGCGGTTGGTGAGATTTTGGGGGTTCTCCTTGTGTGAAGATTACTAGTGATGTGCTGGTTTAAAGGCACACACTCTCATCAGAGTGTATTTGAAATGGTTGCAACAATTCCTGAGATTGTTGGGGTGGTTAGACGACTAAGTCTTAGCACGCTTAATTCTGTTATGAATGTGCTTGTAAAATATAGTTACATGGTGTGGTGTATGGACTGTATGTTAGACATAGGACCTTGAAGAGTGTCTTTGTATTATAAACTGGTTTTAGTCAATGCAATAGAACGAAGGTTTCCGTGTTGAGGTTTTTACCTGTAATGGTTTTCCCAGGTGAAATACTGTGTCTATTCTCTTATGCATTATTTGGATTCTTGTATAACATACCTCTTCTCCATTTTAGTTTTTTGCGTAAGGATCATATCCCAACCTTTGGTATCAGAGTTGGTTGTGGCTCTGTCAGAGTTGGATTTTCGTGCGAAAAGTGGCTGGTTTGAGTGGGAACTCTGTGCTGAAGAATCTTGTGCATTAGAAAATGATGAGAAGCACTAGAATAGAGTTTTCAAGTTCAATGGTCAATGTTTAGAGTTATGGAAACCCAAGATGGAAGATTTCTTGACAGGTTGAGATCAGTGGGTTGCTGTTTAATAGACGTTACTTGCGGGAATGAAACAAGAATAGTGGGACAAGGTTGATAGAAAAGCAAAAAACCCTATAAGGATTTGTTTATCAGATTTAATTGTATTGACTGTTTTCGATGAAAAATCTATGAAGGAACTTTTGGGTTGGGAATGTTGTTCTAGGATAAAACTTTGGTAAGCAAACTTTTCGTGCACAAGAAGCTATATTCATTCTGTTTCTTGCGGGAATGAAACAAGAAGAGTGGGACAAGGTTGATAGAAAAGCAAAAAACCCTATAAGGATTTATTTATCAGATTTAATTCTGTTGACTGTATTTGATGAAAAATCTGTGAAGGAACTTTTGTTTAAGTTGGGAATGTTGTACTAGGGTAAATATTTGGTAAGAAAACTTTTTGTGCGCAAGAAGCTATATTCATTCCGAGTGAATGACGACGACCCAGTTACAGACCACCAGAAAGCCTGCAACATTGTGATTAGTCAGTTATTTTTGTGGAAGTGAAGATGGATGATGAAAAAGGTGTATTGCACTTCTATGTTTTTGCCAAACTTTTGGGTTAATCTAGTTATGGCTAGTAACTTAGTACGCAGTACTGCATCAAAATTGAAAATAGATGAGATGGTTGCAACCTTGTTAGAAGAAATTAGGTGGAAATCTGCTAAAGAATATAAAACCAAGGATGCGTTAAATGTGGGAGGTAAATCACATGAGAAAAGGAAGCAGAAATTTGGGGAAAAGCATTTAAAAATTTAAAGTCTAGAGGTATATCTAAGACTTGAAGAGATCTTCGTTGAAGAAATGCTGGAACGGTGTCAAAATAAGGGATTTTTAGAGGGAGTGCAAAGTAAAAAAGGTGGACAAGAGCGAACCATTGGATACCGCATCCTTGGGTGAAAACAAAGTCTCCAATGTTGAGAGTGGAGAGGTGTATATCATAGCTTTAAGCACACATGCATGCCATGATGCGGTTGATTGAATTGGGTGCCTCCTATCCTGTGGCTCCTCATAAGGAGTGGTTTTGCGAATATGAAGAATATGATAGGTGGTAACATCTTTTTGAAAGACAACTCGACCTATAAAATTGTGGGTAGAGGAAGATTGAAGATGAGATTCAAATATGGGAGGATCAGGACTCTCCTTAATGTCTTGCATATTCTTGGCTTAGCTAGGAACTTGATCTTTGTCCAGTAAAATGAATGATGCTGGTGTTTAGGTCCCATTTTAACAAAGATGTGGGCATGATGGTGCACAAAGCCATGGTTTTGGAAAGAGGATTGCGTATGTAAACTTTGTTCAGATTTGATGTTAGTGTTAATATTGGTGCTTGCAACAACACTATTGTTATGGGGGTCAATGAAAAAGGTGAAAAAACTAACATGTTTATGATGGAGAAGACAATGCTTCGGGATCAAAGGTTGTTATGTACTTAGAGATATTATCTTTTCGTATGATAATAGAGTATTTCAAACAATATGCAAAATACAAGGAAGATCAACACACACACGAGATTTTGGTGGACCAAGATGTGCTAATATACAATATATTCAGAAATAGAATGAAGCTCCCTTAAGGTAGGGCAACATTGTACAATACTCCTTAAGGAATGAAACTCCACAAAATCTAATATGGGAATGCCACTTTGAGAGGGGTACCTCTAATATCCATCTACCAAACAAAAGACTTTTCAGATACATCATCATGTTCCTCTTCTTCTTTTTCTTTTTTGTCCCATATAGTCAAGAAACGTATTCCAATTCACCCAAAGAGTAACCAGCCCTCTCCTTTTCCAAGACTGAGAGCCAACTCGGTGTGTTGGCAAAGAACTGTGTGCACCCCTTCCAATTAGGCAAATATTCAAGTGTCTGAAGGTCTTTGCGATAACTATGGGAATGACTCCAAGTGGGACTTGGCTGCTTGAGACAAACCTCCGAGAGAAGGCTGGTTCCTCTGCGTAACTACCCTAATACTAACCACTACTCTTAACAACTAATCTACTAATTGACAAAGAAAAAGGGGAAGGAGTAAGGATGAGCAAAACACAAGTGGTGATGCACCATAATGAAAGGGATCACTCTCCCGAGAAAAGAACAAGAGGACAAACACAATAGCCAAAAGCGTAGATATATGCCACAAGCCACAATCAACCTTGTATCAAATCAGATTCTTACTCACTGTATTTTGACACAATGAAACATAACTATGCAAGTATAATCCATACACATCATGAAATGACAGAACAAAAAAGTAAGAAGACAATAACACAAGCAAAAGGGCAGATATAAGCCACAATCAACGAGATATTTATTGCTTGGGAATATATATGATCTCTTATAGTCATTTGGAAGGCATTGGATGCATTACACCAATTCTAAGTTTGAGGTCTGCAACTCAGAATGTTCAACTATCAATTGGGCATGATAAATTTTAATTCAAAAGGGAATTTTACATTGAAATTCTGAGTTACATTTATAGATTAAAGGAGAAAGAGGATTTGGAGATGCCATGGAAGATGCTTGACCTGCTTGATCCTACCAAACTGCTCCAAAACTGTCAAAAGGTAATCCACAAGTGACACGACGATCCATCACTCTGGAGGTGCCTTGGAGCACAAGGAAATACCAACTATTTGTTTGTTGATGAACTTTGAGGGATGATCAATGTGAAACCAAGAGATCAAGGGGATCAAAAGAATTTCGAGTTGCCATTCGGCTGATTAGAGCATGATTGTTCTTTGGGACCACTGAAACAAATCATTGTTTGTTTACAATTTGTTACAAGATCATCAAATTCCCTTGATTGGTGTTTTTGTGGGCCACTAAAGGAATATTCCACTATGAAACAATTGTGAGATCAAATTAGACTCAAAGATAAGCACAAGAAATTGATTTGGGCATCCTAGATTGAGAAAAATCTCAAAAAAATAGTCTCCAAATATTTGTTACGAAGATCTCTCATGTTTCTCCACTAGCCTATGAGATAAGTCTCAAAGTGAAGCCCCGATTTTCCATTAATACCAAGTGCAGTGAAATAAATGGTGAATCAAAAGATATGAGCATTTGAAACAGACGTAACTCATGTCACAAAACCTAGATTTGAAATCGATTTGTGGGCCCTTAAAACCCCGATTTGGTCACAAAAAGCTTGAAAGTGACCCATAAATACTCTAATCATGTAGAGCTCCTCGAGAGCTTTCCAACGGGACTAGTTTTGATCGTGACCTCGATTGAAAGATATGGCTATTCAAAGATCTTTGCCATTTTACACAACCGACGGGCATAAAGCCGTCAAAATTAACCCCATGACTTATTTTTGCCATGCATCCTTGCTCAAGGGCTACCCATTTGATCGATTTATTTAAACAAGTGACAACATGTCCCTCTTAGATTGGATTGGGGTTCTTGGTGTCACTGGCCACGCGTTGTCATTGGCCTCCAAACTTCTTAGCCTTTTCCTCGCTTTTCCGGGCACTTGAGATTTGCTTGAGTCCTTTACTACCGTGTTTGAGTGACTCGTGATTGGTCCACGTGAATCAATCACCGATTTTGGCGTTTATGGGTACTGTGGTGTCTTGTGTTAGCCGATTCAGATTTCAAACCTCGAGACCATGAACAAACGTCATTGGTTCATGTGGACCAATCCAGACCTTTCGTGGTTTTGGGCTTTCCTTGATTCTTGGGCTCGACTTGGGCTTGTTCGTTGATCTCATCCTCATTGTGACCCGTGATTGGTCCATGTGGACCAATCACGTTCATTTTCCGTTTTGAGCCTTCGACCAAGCTTTCGGTGTGTTTGTGATTTCTCGAGGTCGTGAGATCACCGGATCTCCGGACTTAGCCACTTGTGCCTTTGCCTCGTGGAGTCCGAGTCTCTAAGGTGGCCATCATTGGTCCATGTGCACCAATGACGGGCCATTGAGTTCCAAGGAAATGCTCAATCACGACCTTCGTGGTTTCGGGCTTTCCTTCAATTCCCGAGCATGGCTTGGGCTTGTTCGTTGATCTCGGCCTCATTGTGACCCGTGATTGGTCCATGTGAACCAATCACGTTCATTCTCCGTTCTTCGACCTTGACCAAACTTTTGGGCTTGTTTGTGATTTCTCGTGGTCTCGAGATCACCTGGATCTCGAGACTTAGCCACTTCGCCTTTGCCTCGTGTAGTTCTAGTCTCTAAGGTGGCCGTCATCCTGTCCATGTGGACCAATGACGGGCCACCGGGTTTAAGGAAATGCTCAACTTGGCTCGGGACAAAATTAGCCATTTGGAGCTCGAGTTTTTCAACTTGAGCTTGACTTTGAACCTCTAACTCGACGAACCCTTCACCTAGCTCGACCGACTTGTAATCAAACTCCCGCAAGGTGAACTCGACTCGGACTTGGGCTCGCGTTTAACTCGGCACTTAAGACTAGGATAAACTCGGATCAGCCTCAACTCGCTAACTCGTGACAACAGGCAAAGGTGAACTTGGCTCGAGTGATCAACGCGCGGCTCGGTTGTAACTTAGCTTGGGTGCAACTCATGAATCAAATGAATTAACTTGTGAAAAGTGAACTCAGAGCCTTAGTGACCAAGCTCAATGGTCCAATGACCGACATGTGTACCTGTGTGACCTTGATTAAATTTGACGGTTAAGATCCTTTGGAAAATGAACTGATTGAATGTCACTAGCCCGTTTTGAGGGCAAAACACAAGTTTTTGATCAATTTTTGAATGTTTTGAATCGTGAAAGGCCGAATTTTATCATTACAAGTAATTTGAACAAGTTTGAGATGTTAGGATGTTTAAAATGAATGAATAATCATGATCAAAGCCTCCAAGTCTTTATTTAGTTTTTGTTGATTGTTTAAAAATAAGCATGGTACTCATTTTTGACAACATTTTTTACGACTCATACAGGTCATCTTCCTACTAGATAGACCGATCATTAGCCTTAGTGTGTCCATTGGGGTCATCCGCTTGCTAGATGGACCACTAAGCAAATCGACGATACCCTTCATAATTTTTTTAACGAAAATAATGTTTTCCTTATATCGAGCCGCTATTCTCTAAAGCATCAATCGCACCCTTTACATAGAAAGAGTGTATCCCCATTATCCATAAAAAAATAGGGTTTGAAGAAACCCTATTATAAACTCGGATCTCATATCCTACCAAAGATCCAATATTGTTTCGACTAAACAATTTTGAGCTAAAGTCAAGCTTTACCCAAACAACACAGAAAACAAACCCTCACTAATTTTTTACTAGTTTTTCAAAAATGTAAACAAATCAAAAAATCTTCAAGATTGTTGCTTATGGAGTGAATTTGTGAAATTTTTAAAAATTATAATAACTTGAAACAAATCACAAAAGATGAATTATGGACTTTAGCTTCCTTAAATAAGATAAGTCTCCAACTTCAATTAAAATATTATAGAAAGATTTGTAACGATGTGCTAGATAAGATAAGATAGGATAATTATATTAATGTCCAACGAAATGGCCACAAAATTAGGTCAATGGAACGCACATTACAAAGCTAAAAGAGCCTGCAAGGAGACCCGAAAGGGTCATCAACAAGAGAGGAAAGAAGAGAAAAGAAAGGAGAAGGAGAAGCAAGGCCAAAATAGCCACAAGAGTGTAGATGAATGACACCAAAGAGGAGGGGGCGAAGAAGCCCCATCTTTGACACTATCACCTAACATCCGAGGCCGACTAGAAGTAGCGCGATATGTTTGTCTGTGTAGCTGAAACTTTGGAGAGTCTCTGGAATGTTTGTGTCTTGGAGAAAGACGAGCAAGAGCGAGCACTTTGTAATCTCCTAGTTGATCGTGATCCATGGGGGAGGGCCCCTAATCGAGTGTGATCATGAGAGCCTCAGGACCGGGAAGTGGCATCTCGAGTCCCGACGGGTCTGGTCTGGGATCCATCTTGGTGTCAAGATGCCGTTTGGTGCCCCTCACCGGTGGGAGCACTTTGTAAAGAAAGACGTGATCTATCGAGTAACAAACTTGTGCGGGAGGAGAATGAAGGGTCCGATTCCTAAGCCCGGGAGTCTCCTATAGGTAAAGAGTAAGGCACCGCTGATCACGATACTGAAGAAAGCAGCAAATAATAGATGCTCCCGGGATAGGCAATGGAACCTCCCTCTCGACCTCATAGTAAATGGGGCACGTGAAAATTAATTGCTCCTCCGTTTCAACCTCCTAGAGATAAGATAAGATAAATAATATTATTAATATCCAACACATGACCACAAAATTAGGTCAATGGGACTGCAGAGTACAAAGCAAACAAATCCAAAGAAGAGGATCCTAATGGGTCACCCGAAAATACAATGAGAGAAGAAGAGGAAGAGAAGGAAGAAGCAGAGGTGAGAATAAAAGAAGAAGAATGATGATGTGGGGGAGCAAAAGAAGGAGCATCACCCCCAACAACATACCCTAACACTCAAGGCCGGATGGGAGTGACTCGCAAAGCAACGATGACCGAGATATACCAGCATAAAGGTCAAAGAATGGGTCTCCGTCTGGGCCGCTATGAATAACAAATGAGGAGGAAGTTGGAGGAAAATAACATACTGCAATGAAGATGTCTCTGAAGAGGGAGGAATTACGTTTGATCCAAACCCATAGAAAGCGGGCAGACTCATCTTAAACAGCAATGGAAATCTTGCTCCGGAGGGTGTCCTTGACCAAACAAATAACCCCGTCAAATCCTCCGATGCTTCCAATACTCCGAGTCTCCTGTCTAAAAACAAAAAGCCAATAGAACCGCCGATGTCAGGAGAGGGCTAACCAGGCTCGCATTTGTCTACGTAACAAAGAGAAGGTCGAGAATCCTACAAAGATCATCGCAAGAGGTCCTGGAGAAGACCAAAAGGACCCATTTCCATTCCAACATTCAATGGAGATACCTTGCTTACCATGGAACTAGAGATGGATCTTGGAGCCCAACCGGGGGAAGGAATCCCGGACCATGGGCTTGAGGTTATGAATAACAACCCATTTCCCTCCTTTTCGGGTGCCATGACATTTCTTGAGAGTTTTTGAGTTCCGCAATTTGTTCTCTAGTAAGATTTTCACAAGAAAGACCTTATGGGTAGAGAAAAAGTTTCCACTTGGCTCTGAGATCCATAAGGCGGTCATCAGCTGATTTGAAACGAATAAAAAGAGTAGAGTCCAGACTGAACCAAACTCTATCAAGTTGTACCTCGAAGCAGACCCAAGTTATTTGTGAGGAACTTGAAGCAATGGCCGGGGTCGAGGAGGGAGGAGGGGTGGGCAGTCCTCTAACCTTAAGATTGAGCTCCCTGGAACGTCTGATTCTCTCTTCCACTAATTTGGCTTCAACGTTTTCTTCAATTTCTTTGTTAAAGGAGGGTTTTTATCTTTACCCTTAACCACTGGGCCCCAAGAATTTGTTTGTTTTTGAAGATTTTCTGTTGAGTTATAATTTCCTCTTGCTTGTGTTTTAAATCTGAAATCTCAACCATGCAAATGATCATTATCAATAGTAGGTTTTATGTCCGTGAGCTGTCTTCGCAAAGAGATATTATCAGCTTAAACATTTTCCACTCGAGAGGTTAATTCAAAAACATCGGTTCGGAGGGATCTGTTGGACGATTCCGAGTTTCTAGCTTGCTTAAGAAGTTCGCAATGATGTGAGGAAGGCTGCAATCCTCGCTACCGTGTTCATTTGACCCAAGACCTGGAAATCACACATGCATTGGGGGTGGAGGGAGACATCTTGGTGGGTAGATTGCCTCGTAGAGGAAAAATAATTAGAGGGATGTCCGTAGAGCCTCCGATACCCCTAAATTGATTAATCGTGCATAGGATTAGCAATCATGTAAGCAAGAAAAAGCTTCAGAGAGGCCAAACATAGGTGTAGTTGAAGTAGGTTGCGGTTGAAGCACAACCACGAAGGCAGTTGCAGGTCATCCTGACCCACAAAAATGAGGCCACGAGATAAGCAACCAGAGCCATGACACACGATCACAAGCAAAAATAGAAGGCCCACGACACATAAAAAATGATGCAAACACGAAATCGTGGAGGTTACAGGGCTACGAGGGCCTGTGATAAACGTGACCAGACGAAAGGTCATGAGCCACAAAAGCGCAAGAATCGTGAGGCCACGAAAAGTCGTGGAACCACGAAACGCTCCTTCAACAAAGAAAAACGAGCCACGAAGAGAAGAAACAAGCCACGACCCAACAAAAGCGAGTCACGAACCATAAGGAATGAGCCACGAGCGAGAAAATACGAACCACGACCCAACGAGAGACAAGCCACGATACAGACGGAATGAGCCACGAACAACAAACATGGGACGGTGGAAGGAGAGCAAAACGTGGACTTAGGAGGAAGCTCAAAGAAAAATGAGCCACTATTTTCTATCACGGCAAGAAAAACCATGGTCGCGGGAATGAAAACGAGGTCGAAAATGAAGGTTACAATCGAGCGAGGAAGGTATTGTCAAGGTCAAGCATGGTCGAGGAAGCTATAGGCATGGTCGAGCATGGTTGAGCAAAGAAAAATTAGGACACTATAAAAATTATTCTTCCGTCTCTGGGAGGAGGTTGGAGGAGTCTGTCCCTAAGCTTGAGGGCCTCCTGAAGGTAGAGAGCAAGACATCTCTGATTATAGTATTTGAAGAAAGCTGTGAAGGAAGGAAGCTCACGGAATAGGCAATGGAATCTCCCACGAATCTCATAATAAACAGGACAGTGGAAAATGAAGTGCTCTTCAGTTTCAACTTCTGGAGAGAGCAAAGCAGGCAAGTCCGCTCCGAGTGGTCTAAGTGATGATCAGTCTCCACACGAAGTCGATGAGAACCCACTCTAAATTGACCCAGAGAGATACGAAGGACCTCTATAGCTAATGTCGGGAAATGTACATGGGTCTGATAATGACCCCATCACGGATCTCAAGAAAGTGTGCCGCATAGAATGACATCTTTAGACACAACCCCCCTGGGGGGTTGGTCCAGGTGTGCTGAATGAACTCTTTGTAGATATCATCTCATAGTATTCTATAAAGGTCCCTGTTGGTTCGTAGGAGATGAGTGGGGGAATCTAGAGAATAGTTGTAGGGTGGGAGACTATCGATCTAAATGCCAGTGGACTTAGAAAAGGCGTGAAACACAGGCATACTAGCAACGAGATTGACCACTATGATCTGAGGATGAAATAGCTTCAGAGGAGTAGTAGGCAAGATAAATGTACTGTCTCCTCACAACAGAGGAATCGGGAAAACCCACGGATACTGATCCTGCAACATCAACACAAGGCTGAAGATAGTCTCCAATCTAAAAGGGCGAGCCCCAAACTCAACAAGAATAATGTTATGAGGAACAAATTCTTTGCACCGATAATACGTTTGAGCATGAGGATCCGAACACGTTGATAGTAGTGCAACGAGTCTAAAAGAGAGGGACCCCAAATTTCCGAACCATACGAATTGTGTCCCTAACCGGTGAATCGAAGAGGGACAACTTGGAAAGAATGGCCTCAAAGTGGTGGTGGACACACTGTCTCTCAAAAATCGCTAAAGAACCATACCTCGTATTAACCCGGGGTTGGAGAGTAGGACGAAGGCTAAAACCAGGTCCAGAGAAGAATCCCATGTATGTATAAGAACAAGTGATTTCAATCTCCACACCCCAAAGAAGAAGTGAAAGTCCGAAGTCTTCAGACAATTGAAAACCATAACTTTGGTTTTCCCAAGGTTCACTGTCAGCTGCCTGTGATCACAAAAGAGGGCTAAGGCATCCAACTGCCTCTGGAGTCCCTCTGCAGAAGAAGCAAGGAGAACTACGCCATCCGTAATGAGGAGGATATAGATCAGAACATGGTGCAAAAGACACCTATCACCATCCTGGATGTGGTTCGTAAGAAAATCCTCAAGCTTATCAATGTCAATCCCAAATACGGTAGGAGAGGGGGCAACCCCGTGCGACTCCAATGGTACTCTCGATGAAGTCGGACAAGCCAACAGAGGTGCGAAGGCAGCAAGGGCCGCCTCATAAAGACGCGTAATGGTTGTAAGAAGAGTCTCGGAGATGCCTATATCTCGAGCTGCAGAAAAGGGCTTCTGAGGAACCGAATCAAAAGCTTTCCGAAAATCCACAAAATAGCAGAAAACTATGGAGGAGTGGTGGTGAGCCTCCTCGTTGATACCTGAAGAGTGAGGATGTGATTGATAGTTTGGTAAGTCGGTGGAAGCTCGCCCACGACCCCTAGCTCGCAATGATACTTATTGAGGAACTGAAAGCGCAAATGAAAAGCGTAGCATTGAGCTTGGAGAACGTGTGGCCCACCATGATAGTCCTGTAATTGTTGAGGTCGGAAGTAGGCCTTGACTTGTGTGTGGGGTGGATAATGTGGTGGGAGCAAGATTCTAGGAAACATATACAGACTACCTTATTGAAGAGGTCTACAAGATATTCGAGGAGCGTCTTCTGCCCATATTTGAAGAGTTCCGCTTGGAACCCTTCCTCATCCTTTGCTTTACCGCAACTCATAGCAAGAATGGCATTCCTCACGTTGGTGTGGGTGAAAATATGGAAATGGGAGGGAGGGAATGAACCGAATGTGAGGTGGCTTGGGAAGTCGTAAAGAGCGGAGGTGTGAGTGAACATGGAATTGGGGTCTAAGTCCAGGGGTAAAGGCGAATGACAGGGAAGAATGGTGCACCAAAAATGCTTTGGGGAGTGGATAAGTGACATACGAAGCTCATGGCGCCTATGAGAGATAAAGGTGCGTTTCTTATGACGAAGGAGATGTCAATAGGCTTACTTTAGAGAAGGGAAGGAGGGAAGGGCGTGTAGGAAAGCAAAGTGGAGTTTCCGATGGAAGGCTTTGCATTCCTCGTCATACCATTTGTTCATAGGGCATGTACCACGACGTAGGGTGGAGTGAGTGACATGGGGAAAGGAACTCGTGGCCGCCTCACGAATAGCGCAGGAGAGGGTATTAAACATCTGGTCTGAGGTGAGAGAGGTGAAGTGGGGAATGGGGGAGAAGTAGGCGAAGGTAGGAGGAAAAGTGGTCAGAAGGTAGGTGAAGGCATCCGGTGGTAGATCCTCTCAAAGTGGTCCAACCGATGATCCTCCACACAAAGTCGATGAGAGCCTACTCGAATTGGCCTAGGGATATGCGGAGTGCCCTGCAACTAGTGTCGGGAAATATACGTATGCCGACTAATAAGCCCACCACCGACCTCGAGGAAGTGTGCAACATAAAAAGGCATCTTGGGACGTAATCCGCTCGGAGGGCTGACCCAAGTTTCTTTGGATGAATTACTGTAAATGTCGTCTTTGATAAATTTATGCAGATCCCGCTACTCGGTAGGAGATGGGCAAGAGCATCCGGGGAGTATAAAAGCGAATTTTCAAAATCAGGGTTTTAGCTCAATTTTTTCCCAAACCGAAGTTCTAATACCACTTGGTAAGATCTTGAGAGATAATAATAGCTAATGTGAACAATATGCAAAATATAATGAAGATCAACATAGTACAAGAGATATTGGTGGGCCAAGATGCCGTAGTATGCTATATGTTCGAAATAGAATCAAGTACCCTTAAGGAATGACAACATCATACAATACTCCTTAAGGAACAACTCCACAATATCTCCTAATAGAGAATGCAACTTTGAGGGGGATACCTCCAATGTCCCACCAAATAGAAGACTTAGCATATGCTTTGAGCGGGACATCTATCATAATGATATTCATCTCCTTCATATACACATATATTACTCTTATTGGGTAACGCCTAATCTCAATGTAGGCCATCTCATTATCCAATATAACTAATTCCACAAGCTACCTATTTGATCCGGTATACTATAAAGATATTACTAAGGATGATGTGTGCTACATGTAGACATCTCTATCAACCTTTATACATTATAATATCATATCCCTAGGTACATAACAAAGGTTGGGTCACATTGTAGAAAGGTCTGCATGTACTACAAACTAAAGAAATGGTGAAAGGGATTACAAATTGTTCCTTGAATTTTTATTTCTACAAACATCAGTATGTATGGCAAACAATGTTGAGTAAAGTTCCCCACAAATGTTGGGTATGCAAATGGGGTTTTTGTAAGAAATATATTGTGATGTGTTTGGAATGGTTAATGTGCCATCACTAAGAATGTTTGTGTTCTATGTGTGTCCTTCATAGATGTGCTTTCTAAGAAGGCTTAGATATACTTTCTCTAGAATAAATATGAGGTACTTAAGAAATTCAAGGAGTTCAAAGACCTCGTGGAGAGTTAGAAAAAGAAAAAGATAAAAGTCTTGCACACGAATAATGGGAGAGAATATTGATCAAACCAGTTTGAGGAATTTTGCAAGCAATGTAAAATGGATAGGAAAAAGAAAACTCCATACACAATGCAACAATTTGGAGTTAGAAAGCCGATGAATAGGGACGTTGATGGATAAGGCCCCGAGCAAGCTTGGTGGTGCATACTTGAGAAGACGTTTTGGGCATAAGCAATTGCTACAATGTGCTATTTGTTGAATATATCACCATCTTAACAACTTGTTGAATATATCACCATCATCAATGCTGGTTGACAAGACTCGCAGAAGCTTGTATTGGTAAAAAACCATCACATGACACTTTTTTTTTGGCCGTGAAGCATATGTCCATATTCCAAAGGAAAAAAAACGAAACTTAATTGTAAGTTTGCAAAGTGTATCCTTACCGGATATGGGAATGGTGTTAAGGGTTACAAGTTGTGGAATCCAAAAACAAATAAGGTGGTATATAGCCGAATGTAGTCTTTAGAAAGATTAAGAGGATTCCTACGCAAGAGGGTCTACGTAGTGGTGATGAAAAAGCATAAAAACCAAAGAAATAACCAAACAAAGAAACATAAAAAATGGGGGTTGACATAGATGATGAAGAGCCCGTATCTAAGTATGATGTTATTGATGAAATGGCACATGATGAGGAAGAAGATCCTATAACCCCCACGGTGAGGAGATCAAAATGGGCACACATAATGCCTTAAAGATATAGCCCACTAGACTTTTGTTTTGCATTCTTGCTATCAATGATTGATGGTCATGACCCCAAGACGTTAAAGGAAGCTCTTGGATTAGGTGAGCACATGTCCCTGAAGAAAACTATGAAATTGAATCTTTAGATACAAACGAGAACCAGGATTTGGTAAAGTCGTTTTCGGAAGAAAACGCGTGGCCGCAAATGGGTTTTTGATATAGGATTATCCAACTTCACTTGTAATCCCGCGTCACCCAAAAATATTTAGAGTTAGTGAATGAGGATTTTCATTATGTCGTGCTGCTCTTGAGTATGTCGTGTTGAACTTAATAGCTTGACAAATTTTCTTGCAGAAGGTGCGAATGCCTATCTAAACTGTGAAGGCTATATTTAGCTGTGTAATATTGTCAACGCCACACAATGCCAACCATGACATGCAAAGCTTTACTTGGCGAGATAATACTATCTATGTTGCACATGCCTTTCAATGCCGCACAAAACCTTACGGCCTTACCGTATGTCTGCAAAACACTTGTTTGTTGAGGCTGAAAAATATTGCTCATGCCGTCTAAGCTTTTGTTGATGCTTAAGCATTTTAGATGCCGCCAAAATAATGCTAATCCGAGAAGCCTTGTAATCTTGTTGGACCACTACCTTATGCCTCCATGATTGGAATTGCGTGGACATAATCTCTTCACAACATCGATATTGTTAGAGGGCACATGTCGGCTTTAGGCATGACCATTTTATTTGATAGAGTTGGATCCGACGGTGTAGGCTTCATGGTAAGATCAATGGCGATTTGAGGCATTTTGAGTAATCTTTGTAAGGTATCTTTATTTTCCTAGTTAGGTCACTACAAAATCTATAAATAGAAGGGAGTTGTGAGAATGTAGGCATCTATCCAGACCAGGAGATCAAGAGATTTGTCTTGTTAGGGCGTGTCCCAATTTGAGTTAAGTAGGATTTTGTAGAAGATTTGGAAAGTTTGCAAGATTAGGATAAGTCATAGGATTGGAATTCTTAGACAATTCTTATAGTCTTATCAGAATATTGTCATTAGAGTGTAATGCCATTGTGCACAAGTCTATATAATATTTTCCTCATTAATAAAATAAGCTTTTATTGTTTTTTGTTTGAGTTGTTACTGAGATCTTGCTTCGGTAGGATCTAACTCTGAAATTGTGGGCTACATGGTCTAAGGCTTCCCTTCATTGGAACCCATAATTGCGATTGCTTCAATCTTATATCATATCAAGGATTTCTATGTATTGTTGAGAAGATTGGTATAGACATAAACTTGTAAGTTAGGATTTCAAGTCTTGTTGCAGAGTCGGAGTGCTTTTGTGTGTGATAACATCAGTGTAGTGAGTGGTCTTTAGATTTTTGCTTTCCATACTAGTGTGTGTGGGTAGAAAGTAGTTCTGCAAGCATCTTCTAAGCACATCATTTGGAAGAGTTTCTCCTCCACTTGGCCCTTCTCAACAATAGGGAGTTCATCATAAGGCCTTCGTATGGTTCGTATGGTTGAGTGGAGATCAATGGTTTCCACTAGGATTGTTCCCTGGAGATTCTAACCTTAAATGGTGGGATCAGTATTGCTGGAGCTATCACTAGATGGTTTATGTTGCTCGGTTTCCTTCGTGGGGAGGAGTTACGAGAGGCCAAGTCCCGCTAGTGGTGCATGTCTACCAAGCTTGGACACGGAGTCGAGGGGTGATTCTCGAGCACGACGCTTGCCCCTGAGGCAATCTGAATTACATGACTCTTCTAGTTCAAGAAAATCAAGAAAAAAATCTTTGAACATTTCGGTTCTTAGGCAGAAGATTTAGATGACAAAGTTGTGTTGAGTGAGTAACTATGAGAAAAATAGTGATGGCACATAGATTGGCCACGAGGGCAAATAGAGCGCCAAGACTTGTGGACTTGGCCGAGATGATGACAAGAGTATAAGCTCATTTAGAGGCCATGGAAACTGCACAACAACAAAGAGTAGTAGTGGTGGATGGCAATTTGAGTGATGGACATGTAGAAAGAGCACCTAAGAACTAGGATGTGAAAGCAAGCATGTTGATGAGAAAGTGGATAGATGCTTGCATGTGATCATGAGGATCGCCAACAAGCTGAAGATAGAAGTTTCAAAGTATTATGGGAGCTTAAATCCAAAAGAGCTCATCGACCCAATCATAAAAATGGAGTAGTTCGAGTACGAAGGTGTAGAAGATCCGGGGAAGGTAAGATTTCCCTATATTAAAGTTGAAGAGTCACTCATCTTGGTGGTGGGAACACATGTAGATTAAGAGAGTACGTAGAGGCAAAGACAAGATCAAGAGTTGGGATGGATTGTTGATAAAGCTAAAGGCTAAGTTCATGCCTATAGGTTACCAGTCACATTTGTTTAGACTACTATAGAATTTGAAAGAATTATATGTAAAGAAGTGTATGAAGGAGTTCTTTCAGCTCACTTTCGGAGCGGGTCATGTGGAGGGCATTGCAAAGAAGATCTTAAGGTATGTCAATGGATTATACATTTCCATTCAAGATGAGTTAAGTATGCTTAAACTGAGGTCTATGGAGGAAGCCTATTAGTTTGCATTAAAGGCAGAGGAAAAGTTGTCCTCTAGACAATAAAGCAAAGTGTGCAAGGGAGAGTAAAGCTCCCACTTGTTGAGTGGAAGTTTTCTTAGTGATGCACAAAATCACGTGGACGAGGGTGAAGCGAGTTCCTCGCATGAGCATACTCATGCTTAGAGAGGTGAAGGTAGATATTCTTTAAGCGGAAGAGGATGTAGAAGAGGTAGAGGATTTAGCGGAATTTGTTTCTGTTGTGGAGAGACTACACATTGAGCATTTGAATGTCTAACATTGGTGCAAAAGAACCAAAATGTGGAGAAGCTCTCATGATGAAGAGGGTGTTGGTGAAACACATGAAGGAAGAGAATGTGTCCGCACAAAGAAAAAACATATTTTGAGCCATATACAAATCTAGAGGTTGTAAAGATATAATTGATAGTGGCAACATAGGTGATCTTGTTTGAATGCGATGGTTGAGAAGCTTGGTTTGAAGAGAATTTTGCACCCAAACCCATATAAGGTGTCATGGTTGTTGAAGGGGCATCAATTGCTTGTGAATGAGCAATGTAGGGTACATATCAAGATTGGTGCATATGAAGATGAAGTATTGTGATTAATGCCCATGTTCGTATGTGACTTGTTACTTGGTCGACCTTGGCAAGTATTATAAGAAGGTGTTACATGATGGTCACACAAATACTTACACATTGGTGAAGGACGGATGGAAGTACACTTTGAATCCTTTGAAGGATACAAGTGTAGAGGTGGAGAGGAGTCTATAGATATTGTTGATTTTAGGAAAGGAGTTCCCGTATGTTGTGAAAGGGGAGAGTGAATATTTTGCATTCATTCCAAGGCTTGTGCAAAAATCAAAGAAAGGCGAAGTTGCGAAAACAAAAGAGATCTTATAAGAAGTGAAGGAGTTGTTATCCGAGTCTCACTGAGATCTATTGTTAAAGGATATTTTGGATGGTTTACCTCCTACAAGTGTAGAGGTTAAGAGGAGTTTCGCAGATATTGCTGATTTTAAGAAATGAGTTCCCGAATGTTGTGAAAGGGAATAGTGAATCTTGTGTTCATTCCAAAGCTTGTGTAGTAAGCGGGGAAAGTGAAGTTGCGCAAATAGAGGAGATCCCACAAGAAGTGAAAGAGATGCTAGGTGAGTTTGCGGATATCATGTCGAAGGATATTCGGTGGTTTACCTCGTACGCGTAGTATCAATCATCGTATGAACTTGATCAAGGTCTAGTTTACCAAACAAGGCCGCATATAGGTTGACACCTATGAGGAGATGAGAAAGCAAGTGCAAGAGTTGCTTGAGAAGGGGTTGATTAGAGAATCTTTGGGTTTGTATGTTGTAGTTATAGTATTGGAGCCGAAGAAAGAAGAGTGGAGAACGTGCATTGATTTTGAAGCCATCAACAATAGTATTATCAAGCATATATTTGCATTGCTGCACATGGATGATTTGAGGGACCGAGTGGAGCACGCTACTTCACAAAGATTGCTTTGAAGAGTGGATACTACCATATCAAGATAAAAGGAGATGCGTGGAAGATTGCATTCGAGATGTACGATGGAATGTAAGAGTGGTTCGTGATGCCATTTGGGTTAACCAACACATTGAACATATTCATTAGTTTTTGAACGAAGTGTTGAATCCTTTTTTAGGTAAGTATGTCATTGTTTATCTAGATGACATTTTGATTTTGAGCAAGATGGATGAAGAGCACTTGGTCCATTTTTGGGAAGTGTTGGAGTGCTTGCATGAAGAGAAACTCTAGGTGAATGTAAAAGTACAACTTCATGTGGAGAGAACTCGGTATAGTATACTTGCTATTTGTAATATCTTAAGAAGGATTGAAGATGGATCATGAGAAGGTGCGAATTATAGTGGATTGGTTGTCACCTAAGAATGAATGACAGAGGCCCAAGGTTTCCATGGATTTGCGAGCTTTTATTAGAAGTTCATCAAAGGATTCAAGTGAGATTTGTGCACCGATCACGGGGTGATCTTTGGAGACGAGTTTGCATGGATTGCAGATGAGAGGATGGATTTAGAAGTTGAAGAAGGTCACAAAGAAACCAATTTTACCTTTGTTTGATTTCAATACGTATTTAAGGGTGATTGTAATGCGAGTGGAGTAGCTAGTGGATCCGTGATGGGTCATGAGGGAAGGCCAATCACGTATTTTAATGCGGCGAAATGACGCAAGGAAAATATATTTAGTTTATGATCAAGAGTCATATGCCTTAGTGCAAGCTTTGAGGAAATGGAGGTACTACTTGTTGCCCAAGGAACTTGTGTTTGTATACCAAGCATCAGAATTCATAAACTAGGAGAAGTGAATCAAAGACACGTGAAATGGGTTGAATTCTTGCAGAGTTTGTCATTTGTCTTGAAGCACATGAGTGGGAAGTTAAACAGAGTTGCGAGGCGAGTTGAGCGGAAGATGCATCTTAACAAGTGAGATGCGAGTGGGAGTAGTATGGTTCGAGGCGATGAAGAAACTATGTGAGAAGATGAAGATTTCAGAGAAGCATGGAGAACATGTGCAAAACTAGTGAGGGTTGACTACATGCCATAATTGGACTATACTTGTAAGAAGGGTTGTTTAAAGGTACATAGTGGTATGTGCCACGAGGGTCAATGAGAGAGAATTTAATCCAAGAGAATCATTTTGGCCGATTAGTGAGACACTTTGGGATGGATAAGATGTTGGTGTAATTGAGTGAGATATTTATGGGTGTTGATGGCTACTAATGCAAATATGTGTAGATATGCGAGTATGTCGATTAGTAAAGGTGAAGAGTCGAACATAGGGTTATGTCAATATTCTTTGTACATGAGAAACTTGGGTGCATCCAACTATGGAATTTGTTTTGGGTTTTCCCAAAGTCTTGAAGGGTCATGATTCCATCTTTATTGTTGATAGATTCTAAAAAATGGCCCATTTTATTGCTTGTAAGAAAACTAATGATGTTTTCAGATACAACATAGATTGCGCACAACATTGTATTCAAGAGAGATAGTAAATTTGTTGTCCAATTTTGGCGATTTTGGAAGAAATTGAACATGAGGTTGTAGTTTAGCTTTACGTATCACTCGTAAATGAACAGGCAATCTAAAGTTGTCATGAGGAGCCTTGGCAATTTCCCGTGATGCTTGGTGGGAGAGAAGGCATGATCATGGGATTATGTTCTTACAGTGGATCTTGCATATAACGACTTTGTAAATAGGAGCACTGAGAAGTCATGTTTCCAGATTGTTTATCGGATAACTCCTCAAGTCGTTGTGGAGCTGCAAGATGAGGGAAATAACATAGAAGTAGAGGACTTAGCATAGAACATGAAGTGCACGATAGAGCAATGTGCAATATAAAAAGTGCACAAATTTGAGGAGAAAACTCTTGGGGTTTGAGGTTGGAGATTTAGCTATTGTGCACTTGTGCAAAGAGAGGTTCCTGTGAGGACCATATGGTAAACTCAAGCGGAAGAAGGTTAGGTCTTGCAGAGTCTTGAAGATTTTTTTGAAGAATGCATATGAGATAGAGCTAATAGAAGGGATATATATTTCACATATCTTTAATGTAGCATATCTATACCCATATTTTGAGGGGCACACAAGTGGAGAAGCAAACTCCATAGAAGTAGATTGGAGACACCAACCATTAAACAAAGGTGCAAAGAAATTGAATATTTTTGGATGAGTGCATAATGAAGATAACACACAAGAAACATAAAGAATATCGGTGAAATGTGGAGGTAGAGAAGTCGAAGATGCATCTTGGCTTAGTGAAGAAGAGATTGCTAAACTCGATCATTCCATCAAGACCTTCATAGACACACTTGAGCAGGGGCTCGGGTTTTCTTCTTACTCGAGGTGTACAGATACAAGAGCATCTGGGTTCACATGTAATATGCATCACCCAAAAACATTTACGGTTAGTGAATAAGGACTTGCGCTATGGTGTGCCACTTTTGTGCATGTCATGCTTAACTTAATGCCTTGACAAATTTTCTTGCAGATGTCTATTTAAGCCGTGAAGGCTTTACTTAGCCGCACAATATTGCAAATGCCGCGCAATACTAACCATGTCGTGCAAAGCTTTGCTTAGTCGTGCAATGCCATCTATGTCATACATGCCTTCCAACACTTTGTGTAAAAACCTCAAGGCCTTGCCCTATATTGTGAAATACTTGTTTGTGGAAGTCACAAAGTCTTGCACACACCATCTAAGCCTTCTGCTAATGCTGCAAAGCATTTTGGGTGCTTCTTAAACACTATTCATGCCACAACGCCTTGTAATCCTATGGACCACCGCCTTATGCTGCCATGATTCAATCAGTAATTGACAAAATCTTCTATCAATATCAATACAATTAGAGGAGGGCACATGTGGGCCTTGATCTGTTTTCCATGTCCGAGGACAAACCAAATGATATAATAGAACTAGGTCTAATGGTGGAGAATTCATGGGAAGATCAATGGTGATTTGAGGCATTATGAGGAATCTTTGCAATGTATATTTACTTGCAAAGGTATCTTTCTTGTCCACTGTGCCACTCCAAATTATATAAATAGAAAGGAGTTTGTGAGCATGTAGGCATATATCTTGATCATAACATCTGTCTTGTTAGGGCATGTGCGAATTTGAGCCAAGTAGGGATTTGTAAAAGCTTTACGGGAGCCTGCAAGCTTAGGATAGGTCATAAGATTGGAATTCTTGAATAATTGTAGATTCTTGTTGTAAGATTGTTATTAGAGTGTATTGCCATTGTGCCCAAGTTTGTAATCTTTCCTCGGTAATGGAAGAAGCTTGTATCATTTCTTGTTTAAGTTGCTTGAGATCTTGCTTTGGTGGGATCTAACTCTGAAATTGTGGGTTGTGTGGTCTAAGACATCCCTTCATTGGGACCCCGATTCGCAAATACGTATCGTTTCAAGAAGTATAACACACAAGCTAACGTGGAGAAGTACAAGGCATGCCTAACATAAAGGGTTTCTCTCGGGTGGAGGGAATTGACTTTTGCATGAGGTCTTTTCTCTAATATTTAAGTTGACTTCTATTAGGTTTCTTTTAGCCATGTTGTTGTGTTTGATTTGGAGGTACATCAAATGGATGTTAAAACAATGTTTTTGCATGGAGAGCTTCAAGAGGAAATCTAAATGGTGCAGCTTGAAAGTGTCAAAGAGAAGGACTTGGTTCAGATCGAAGAAGTCTATGGCCTCCATATCTATAGGGGGTGGGTTGACGCTTTATCTAGATAGAGGGGGCACCACATATCTAGATAGGGGCTCACCGGGAAGGAGAGGGAAGAGGGAAAAATGATCTCCTATCAATCCAACAAAGTAAATATGTCCAATACAACTAAAGGCAATAACATTGTGTTGCCCGATTCTTACGGATATCAATTTTCTTAACAATCACCAAAGATATGGAATCATAAGTTTGATAGCAATATGTTGAACCTTGGAGTTGTTGGCAACAAAGTTGATCCTTGTGTGTATTTCAAGGAAGAGGGACAAAATTTTGTCATCATAGTCCTCATGTGGATGACACGTCATTGATTGGAAATCGAAGGAAATGATCAAGCAGGTTAAGTATCAACCATCTGCACGGTTTGACATAAAGGATCTTGGTATTGTAAAATATATTTAGGGCATTGAAATCAAACAAGATTGTACAAAAACAAGAAGCTTTGGATGGATCAAATGAGGTATGTTGAGATGGTTTGGAGAGGTTATGATGCATGAAAGCAAGACTATGTGCACACCCTTTTTCGTTGGTCGAAACTATCTATGGACAATTTCCAAAGACACGAGTAGTTGGATATGGCTAAAATTTTGTATGCAAGTGTGGTAGGAAGCTTGATGTATGCAATGGTCTACAAAAGACTTTAAATTACACATGTAGTGGGAGTAGTAACCAAATACATTTCCACTTTGGGCAAGGAGCATTGGGCTGCTATGAAGAGGATCCTCTAGTATTTCCACAAGACTTTTGACTACGCAATTTGCTATTAGGGAATCTTTATTGAAAACAAGATTTTGAATCTACATGGCCTTGTGGATCTTGACTGTGGCGGAGACCTTGATTATTGTAGGTTTACCAATGCATATGTATTCAACTTGTTTGGTGGAGCTATAAGTTGCATGAGCAAACAACAAACAAGCGTTGTGATATTCACCATAAAGCGTGAGTAAATGGTAGCTTCTCATGCAAGCAAGGAATCCATTTAGCTTTGAATGTTGTGTTTTACTATTAGATTTGTTCAAAAGGGTGTGAGGATATATTGTGACAATTAGTGTGTGATATATTTGGCAAATAACCCTAATTATCGCTTTCGGATGAAACACATTGATTTGCAGTCCCATTTTGTAAGGAAAAATGGTAGAGGAGAAGAATATATTATCGAGAGAGATTAGAGATTGACGAGAACATCATGCGGATTCATTAACGAAAACAATGATTACCTGTGAAGTTTTCTTGGTGCGAAAAATAATGGGCATGGTTGCTCACAATGTTGAAGTAAGGATTTGTGTTCCCTTTATGAAGTGTTAAAGAAGAGTGAGAATGTTGGGAATGTTTCGAATTTGCATAGTGCTGAGTGCAACATTATTGTGCTTCTATGCATAACCAACTGTATGGTGGCATTGCGTAGGGTTTGTACAATATGGAGTTACATTTGTGCAGGGAGGGTTGTGCATAAAGTTGCGTGCTAAATGGTTGGTGTGCATGAAAGTTTCATAGCAGTGCCTAGTGGGAGATGCACGACTTGCTAATGCAATGCAATGTGTAATTGTTACTAGCATTACCATACACTTTCAGACCGGATTTGTGGACTAGTGATGTGTATGCAACTTTATAATAATGCTCTAACATGGTTGGTGAATTAGCATTATGTAGTGATAACTATGTTTAGGTAGTTCATGAGACTTTGCGAATTCCCCTTGTGTGAAGATTTCAAAGTGATGTGTTGCTATAAAGGCATGCTCTCCCATCAAAGTGAATATTGGAAACGGTTGCAAAAATCCTTGAGAATGTTGGGGTGGTTAGGCGATTAAGTCTAAGCACATTTCGTTTTGTTATGAATGTGGTTGTAAAATACAATAACATGGTGTAGTATGTGGACTAAATGCCATATACAATACCTTGAAGATGGTCTTTGTATTATAAACTAGTTTTAGTCAATGCAATATAATGAAGGTTCGTGTGTTGGGTTTTTGTCCGTTAGGGTTTTCCCAGTGAACTAGTGTTTGTATTTTGTGTGCCCATTCTCTGCATCATCATGCAGATTCTTGTATAACATAGCCCTTCTTTGTTTTAGCTTATTCTATAAGGGTCATATCCCACGTTTGTGCTGATTTGTATGGATATGTAGAAATCAATGTAATTTGGATGTGTTTTTGAGAAACTCTCTCATAGATGTGTGTTTGGGTGTGATAGCTTAGAAGTAACCTAACAAGTTTCCAACTATATTCTAGAAAGAGATTCGATTTTATGGAATGTTGAGATAGCTAGCCATCAATGTATAGGCATAGTAAGGTCCATATAATATATGCTTGAGACCAATCGCATCCTTAACGTGATGAAATAATTGCTATCTTGGAGATCTTAGCACTCGTGGGGGAGAAGAAAAAGTTGGCTTTTAGTAATGTTTTTAGTTTATTTTTGATCCCATCTCAACATAAGTGTGATCCAAAAGTTACACTTCATTTCAGTTTGTTCAATTAGTGGAAGTTATGAATTGTTTGTTAGAAGAAAGTTGGAAACTAAAAGTTAATTACAAAGTAGTTACATGAGGTAGTAATGAGTACCATAACTACCCATGTTGTGATAAATAGGGTGTTGGAATAAGATGTAATGAACTTTTTAGACTACCAAGTGTTAGAGTAGTACCATCAAATTTCTATCCTTATCTTTTGCAATCAAGAACTACTATGAATATCAATAAGGAAGATGGATAGTGCTCATTATTTGGGATTTCAATTTGCAGATCCTTTTCTTTACTTTTGCAACCGATCTTTGCATGTTTGTAATATTGCTTGGTTTGAGAGATCAGATTCACTTTGGTTATGTGTTATTCTGGGTGTATGTTGTTAATGCATAAAATCAACATCCGAGAAGAAACTCTATTGATACTCTTGGAAGGATGTCAATTCTTTTGTTACATAGTTTTAGTCGTATATTCAAAGTGTTTATGATGGAATTATTTCCCATAGAGTCCCTTTTCTTTATTGTAAATATGTACATAATCTTGTGAATGTCGTCAATGTATATATTTTCCATAGGTAAGTAGAGGGAAAGTTTCTCCTACTAAAAGGAGACGGATTATGAGCCTTGCATACTACCCCGGACTAATTTTCCCTAGAAAAGTTTTATGGATAGCAGACGCCAAATCGTCTCCCTTCACTCCTTAAAATGAGCTAAAGATGTACTTGTAGAAAGTCTCTCATGAAATTGGTAGACTAAAAATTTCTGTCAATGGATAATTGAAACAAGGGTTTGCAAGTCAGAGAGAAATTATATTAGGTTCAACATCAAATTGTATAAACAATTCACTATCTGCATGGAATGTGCAAATTGTCAGTAAGGTATTGTGGTCCATCCACAAGTGTAGAAAATAAATAAAGTCTTCTATGATGCAGCTTCCTTTTAATGTACAAAAAATATCTAGTTGTTATGCAAGTTTTCTTAAAAAGGCAGAGTAAATCTGATAATCCCCTTCCTAAACATGTAGATCTTCAAGAGTAGAAGTTTAATTTGACACAGTGGTAAAAATAATGAATGAATGATCAAGAAACTTAGGAACACAAAAATATGAGGATAGCTAGTGGAATGGTCAAATAAACCAGTGGGAGATGCTACATGAGGAGTAGCAACTTTGTTAGAGAGACCAGCCTTCAGTTTCTAATTTAGTATTACAATACCTAGACATCCCATACATCACTAATATGGTTGTCCAGACTCCAATTAATACATGACATTTGGGATTTTAAATGATGAGACTATATATCAAGAAGTGAAAATTGTAGTGAGTAATTACCTTGCAAAAACATCATTAGGCAAGCTGCCAATTGATAAGGGTGCTACCACTTATTGTTTTGAGGATATTGGCAATATTGAGTGAATAATTGAATATTGCTGGTTAAAATCTACATTATTGGGTACTTGTACCCAAGGTGCCGTCTCGGTACAACACACCACTTCACAAGATACAGGTTTGATCCAGTCATTGCTACCACTTGGGTACTACCCAAGAGGGTCGGGTACACCCATGTTCATCTTGGGACGAAGTTGGGTGCACCCAACATTGCTGGCTGGTACCCTAACTGTACCCATATATATCCGTAGGTAAAATCCTTTTTGGTTGTAAAAAGTCAAACGTGAACTTCAAAAATAATAAAATGTTAGAAACCCTAAAAGACATTAACTCTTTTTAAATGAAACATTTACCTTACATTGTATCCTTACCTCTCATTGCATGTTTTCTCTCTCACCTTCATATTTTTAATTGTTTAGGTTCAACTCCATTCTTTTGCTAATCCTATGTCGCTACAACTACTAATCTAGTGCCAAAGAGTTTAAGGAGCTTGCAACAAAGAAGATTGTTGATTTAGGGTAAGCTTTTGGTCCTTTTAATTTGTAACTTGTTTTCAATTCTTGCTTGCTATTTTTTAAACATTCTTTCAACAAATGTCAAATAGACTTATTTTCTCCTTGGGCTGTAGATTTTAATAGTAATTTTCATAGTTACCCAAGTCTCGTAAACGGGGGGACGATAAGACGAGGTTTCTCGGGACAACAAAAAAATTAACCAAGTTTTGGAGAGGACTATTAATAGAAATCAAATTTGTAAATATTTAAATTTTATTCGATAAAAACTAGTGGTTTATACTTAATTTGATGTTTTTGGGTACTTTCCATATTAGGTTGCCATGGTTTTGGTAAAAATAACATCTTTTTAAAACTAAAAGCATCGAAAAATTAAAAAAACATCTAAAGGAATTGGGTATGTTCCCTCTAAGTCCTCGACTCAAACGTTGGGGATCTTTGGGATGTCACGAGAATCTAGGGGACACGTCCCCATATAACACTTTTTTTTTTTAAATTAACTAGGTAGCTTTAGTTTTCTTTTTTTTTGGAATGGTTGTAAGTGCTAGTTTTGTGAGCCAAGGGGCAACCTTCAAATTCGATCCATGATCATCCCATTGGAAGTATCTCACAATGTTAGAACATGTGCTAGGAGTAGACTATATCTGGGTTTCTAAGACTATAAACCTGAAACATAAGAGCTCATATAGTCGGGTGAAATTCAACTTTTGTACAATTCGTAACCAGGGAATCAAAGCTTGTGGTGGGCCAAGTGGAAAGGGATGCCACTTGCAAAGATCCTCACATAGACCAAAGAGCAAGAGGAAGTAGATGCGGCAGTTGCGCAAATATTGAAGCAGCCTTTGGCAACGAAAGGATATATATAGCAAGTCACCAATTGCTCGATTTTCTTGAGACAAACTTGGGTGTCCCCGACCTTGTTGGGTGCAATGTTTTAAAAATTGGAACCGATCGAGGTCAAACTGAAACTGAATTGGAATCAAACCGGAATCGGACCGGTTTAAAACTTATGAATCGGTTTACTAAAACATAAAATATTACAATTTTAATGAAAGCAAAAAATTTAAAAGATTCCAAACCATGATTACAGACAATTAGAGACAAAATATGCAAAGTTTGCTCATGCATATACCA
Source organism: Taxus wallichiana var. yunnanensis (assembly GCA_018340775.1). Classification (NCBI taxonomy): domain Eukaryota; kingdom Viridiplantae; phylum Streptophyta; class Pinopsida; order Cupressales; family Taxaceae; genus Taxus; species Taxus wallichiana. The sequence goes on from CM031240.1 coordinate 522,101,339, forward strand.
TGTAAGGGTAAATATAACAAAATGACACCGAGTGCACTACATATCAGAAACAAAATACATAAATAATGAGGTTCTAAATGGCCTATAGAGTCCAAAAAACAATATGCTACAAGCTACTACATTTTTGATATCAATCATCAAACTCAACACCGATTTTAGAATGAGATCCTCATCCACATCAATGTATCATGTTCCGTTGGCTTAGACACATCGGACTAATCAGGGACATGTGCAAGAGTTCTAGTAGCATAGCTAGTGTTTGCTATGTCCGATGCTATTAGTGGTTCATCATCCAAAGCCATCCACCCCAAGTCATCAAGATCAAACTCTACCAGGGGACTCTCCTCTACCCATTCAGAGGTTGGATCAATATCATCCAAGACAATGGGATTTATATTAGGTATCCTATTTAGTAATTGGTGGCACCTTAACTGGAGGTTGATTGCTCAAGACAAGATCATTTAACTATTGTTGTTCCAAATGGGGTCTATATAACATCATTTTAGGGTTAGGGTTGGAAAAACGTAATTTAAAAGCTAAAATTGGAAAAAAAATGTTTTAAGGCAAAACCTACCCCTCAACTAGTTTAGATCGTCCAAGTCAGATCGAGAAAGTTTGGTTTGGCCAAGTTGATCACGGAACCGAGATGGTTCAATACTGCACTGTACAAAATTGGCTTGTTCTTTATTGGACCGGTCATTGGACGGTTTTATCTTGGTAGTCATTTGTTTAGTTTTTCGAACGGTTTGCAAAAAACATTGATGAACTAGTCGAATCTAACCAAAACGATTTTTAAAACACTGTTGGGTGGTGCTTGTAGGCAAAAACATTTTATGTTTTCTTTTAAGTAAAACTTGGACTTAAAAACATAAAATAAAAATAAAAACCCTAAAAACACTCTTTTTAAACAACATATTTACCTCACATCGCACATTTGCTATCTCTCCATACTTTCAATTTGCTTAGGGTGAAACTCCATCCGTTTGTAAATCGTACACCACTACAATTGTCCATTTGGTGCCAAGGAGTTTTAATGAGCTTGGAACAAAGAGGATTGTTGTTTTAAGGTAATTTTTGCCTTTTTTTAGTTTGTAACTTGTTTTCAATTTTTGTTTGTTATTTTTTAAACATTCTTTTTCTAGACACTCAAATTTGGTAATTTGCATATTTGGCTACGCATTTTTGCTATGATAAATACTTCTCCATTCTCACTTAGCACTTTCCGAAATCCATTATTTAGCTTGTTATCTTTGCACACTGACATGTCAACACATCCTGAGAATACAATGCACAAAATCAATAGAGAAACATTAATTTACTCGGCTCAAACTTCGTTTGGCACATTCATCGCTTCGGTCACTACTGCACAATTTGTCAAGACCGTGCATCCGGTCTTGACCTACTTGAATGGTCTTGGACCGACATGTCTTCCAACTGCACTTTCAAATTGACATCTTTCATTGGGTCTTATATTTCATTTGGGTTGGCCTTTCTTAGATAAATCATCTACGAGAACCCTATATAAGCAAGTAAACACTACCTCATTTGCTAACCTGGAACTCCTAAGGCAATGCACTAGAGCACTCACTTCATACACTTGCAAAAGGCATCCAAAGCTCCCTAAATCTCAGAATTGCACATCTACTGATCATTAGGGTAGCACCCACATTAGGTTTGAAGCTACAAACTAGGTCAAGGCAACCATATCTCTCATCTACAAGTACTCAAACATCCTCTCTCCAAGTATTTTAGCAAGAGTCAAGTCAAAACAAGCATAGTCAAAGCAATTTCCAAATTTGATTGATCTATTTAGATATCACATGCTAGGTGGAGAATGATGTGTGGTTTGAGGCCTCTTTGGAGTAGTGACAACGTTGGTGGTGCACAAGGGTGCCCACAACCCTTATTTGTTTTGCAGGACCCTCCATACATGGCTAGGGTTTGAGATGATGATCAATCCATTCAGAGAGCCTCGCTACATGTGCGACAACTAGGGTTTGATAGTGACAAATGAATCTAGGGAGGTGAGCAACCCAGAAAGTTGCAAGGGAAGAATCGAAGGAGGTTCAAGACCGCATGAAGGGGCTGGGACTGCACGTGCACGGTCTTGACCTAATGGTATGGTTCTGATCGAGGGGCATTTACAGTTACAATTCCAATTGCAAAGGTTAGCTAGGTTCATATCTCCTAGTTTCATTCTTGCATAGTCCTATATCTCTTTAGAAATCATCCAAATCGGCTAAATGCTTCTATACATATGTTTTGAGCTTTTAATTGGATGTTAAGTTGATTGTTGTATGTTAATTCTTTCTATCGATCCGAGTTGTAAATTTGAGTTAGTATTCATAGTGTAACATATTTGTCATATCTCGTAATCAACTCTAAATCATTCTACACCTAATTAAATTGACATAAAATTTAATTAAGGGTTAAACACTTTCAACAAATGTCAACTAGTTTTTTTCCCTTTAGGCCTTAAAGTTTAATAGTAATATTATTATTTTCATAGTTACCTAATTCTAAACAAGGGGTCTATAAAATGGGGTTTCCAAGATGATAAAAAATAACAAGATTTTGGGGCTGACTGGGGATGTGCAATAAATTTATTTAACAAAATTAGTAAATATATTTTAATTTTATTCAATAAAATATAGCGGTTTAATTTTTTTTTTTGGGTACTCTCGAGATTAGGGTTCCATTTTTTGGTTAAAATAACATCTTTTTCCAAGTAAAAGCATCGAAAAATTAAAAAAATTAAAAAAATTGGTGAAGTCCTTCTCGAGTCCCGAGTCCTCGCAATGTTTGGAATGCCACCAAAAGCTAGGGGATGTGCTTAGTGTAACAATATTTTTAATTTTTTTAACTAGATAGCTATAGGGATTCGCTAGAGTGGCTGCAAGTGCTAGTTTTGTGGGCAAGGGACAATCTGTTGAATTTGATCCATGCTTGACCCTTAAGAAGTATGTCACAATTATAACAAGTGCCGGGTGGATGGGGTGATGGTTGGGTTTTCTTAGAGTGTAAAATGAAATATAAGAGCTCGTATAGTAGTTAGAAGATGTGAACAGAGAAATTGGAATGCATGCTTTAGAGTTTTGTGTCTGTCATTTTATTAAGTTGGGAGAGTTACAATATAGTTGAGACAGTTCATAACCAAATACAAATTAAGAGAACTACCAACAATCAAGTATAAATATATTCATTACATTCCCCTCTTCCCTCTCCCCCAACAACCCCTCTTAATGACTAAAGCAGAAACAACATCAAGTTTGTATTGAAATTTTACAAAAAAATAGGACTAAGAGGTTTAGTCATTAGATTTTGTAATGCCCCCTTTTCAAAATCAATTGGGAAAACCCTTAATATATTTGTATTTTCCCATGGGCTAATGGGGTGGAAAATACAAGGGAAGCAATTTATCGTTATATTTTTAAGTTGCTTTATTAAACCTTGTAATATTTATAGAAAAAGCAACTTGAAGTTATAATGATTAATTAGAAGGGGACTTTCTATTATTAAAATGACTTTATGGTAAAGTATATTCATAAAGATAAAATAGAAATAAGGAAGCCACTTTATAAATTAAAAATCACTTTTAGTCCCACATGGAGCAACCAACTTGGAAAAAGGAAATGAAAGGTTATAAAAGGAGGTTTGAATATTCGTTTGAGATCATCTTTTGCCAATATATATTCTATCATTGTATATTATGCTATTTACTTGCATCAAATATTCTAAGGACGAAAACCCTCAAGGAGAAGGAGCTTTGGGGATGAAAACCTCCAAGGTTTGAAGGTTGGGGAACAAAAACTTCTCAACTTTGTGAGGTGGATCCACCCGGGATTAAATGTTGTGCTACAGTTCAGAATTTCAGTTATTGGAAGGTTGTTTTTCAGATCTAGGGCACATTTTGGGGCTGTTTTCAGATTTATTACAGCTAGGGCATCATCTGTAGGTCTGATTTTTAGGGTTTTTTTTTTGTTGGGTCAGCCAACAATCAATTGAGATTCACTTGTGACAAATTTGGGCTATATTTGGCAACCATTTTCATGACTTTCACATCCATTTCCAATTTGATCTACACGTTTGTAGATTTCGGGATCAGTTTTGGGGTCTTCCCACGGGTGGAAAATTCTAAGGTTTGCTTCAATTGATAGCTACTATTTTTGTGATCATTTTGAGCTATCCTTTGCATTGTCACTCCAAGTATTCGAGATATATGAAATTTTGAAGTTTCAGCAATTTTCAGGTTTGAAATAAATTAAAATAAATTCATATCCTTGTTAGAGTAATTATTTTCTTCTATGTTGATGTTACTAGAGGTCTTCTAGATGTTTTAAGCCTTCCAGGTATTGTGGTTTGTGGGTATTTTTATAATTAAAGTGAAATTTCAGATTGTTAAAATTTTTTTGGTAAGGGTTTTAAATAAAAATCAAACTATTGTCATTTTTTATAAGGGTTCTCTAGGAAATCCATATTTCTTTATTTTATGCCCTAAGGGGACATTATAGTGGTATCGAGCTGTGATTCTCCCATTTTGTCAAGCAAAAATCAGTTTTGCACGGACACAGTGAAGAGGGTTATAAATATCACTACTCAAGAACTCCAGGAAAGGAAGGTATGGGTGATAGAGAAAGGCCTCCACCAACAGATAAAATGAACTATTTGAAAGAAGTGTTCACTAGAGGCAATAGAAAATTGCAAACCCGTTTATTGGATGCTCAAAGGGATCAAAGGATTCCTTTATAGGAGTTATTGCTGATTTGAATAGATCTATACAAGGGATAAGCACTACCATACCAAATCTCCAAGGAAATAAAGGTAATCATGGTGAAGGAAGCTCTTATGCAAATCATGGAGAAAGGGTCTCAAGAAAGACCCCCATTAAATTCTTCCGTGCCAAATTCCTACAAAGAGGAGCCACAAGTGGAGTTAGAACAACCACAAGCAGAGTTAGAACAACGACAAGCTATTGGAGTTGTTGATAGATGGGATCTCTATGGGGACAAATATGCATCCTTGAGAAACAACACAAGAGATGTGCTTTCTTTTAGAGATTATTGCCAACTAAGGAGAAGTGAAGGACCAAAGAAAAATAAGATGAGTCATCAAGATGCCATCAAGAGATCGCTGAATTTGGAATCTTCAGCTGTTAAGAGTAAAAATATGCCCTTTGGACAGCCAAGAGGGACTTCATTGGGGCAGCCTAGACCCCCATTTCAAGGGCAGCCAAGAACAACTCCTATTAGCCAAGCAAGGAAGCCATTTCAGTAGGGTATGACACCACAAAGAGAGCCTCCAAGGAACAACAAAGAAGCTGATAATACAAGGAATGAATTAAGGAGAAAAATCTTTGTTTTACATGCAAAGATCCATGGACTCGACCATTGTTGCTTAGGCAAGGGTCAAGTACATTACATATAGGTAATTTCAGATGGGAAGGAAGAAGTAGAAGAAAAAGAGGAAGAGTCTCATGAAGATAAACATCGAGAGAGAAGTAGAATTTGATCATTTGGATAGTACTCTTACCTCACTATCCGAGCTCCAAGGTACTACTCATTCGTAAGAGGAAAATTAAAAGGTAAGAGAGTTCTTGTTTTAATGGATAGTGGTGCAACTCATAATTTCATAGATGCTGATTTGGCTAAAAGATGGGACTACCATCATAAGACTTCAAAGGTTTCAATGTCACGATAGCGGATGGCTTCACTATCCCTTGTACGATGAAGATAACACATCTGAAAATCACTCTTGGTAAGCATAAGGTAGTATATGATTTTTATGTGGTTGGTATTGGAAAACTGATATGATTTTGGGTGTGCAATGGCTGCACTCTCTAGGAGAATTTACACAAAATTATGAAATAACAGAGCTGAAATTCAAATCATTAGACCAAGAGATAGTATTACATGGTATGGCAAATGGAGCACCCATGGTGTTAACTATAAAAATTAAACCCTTAGGGGTCGGGTTTGGATGGTGTTTGTGTTTGCGCTGATGATTTCGTGCTTTGTGCCCTCCGATTTAACTGTTTCTTTAGCGATACATGATTTGGTCTTCTGCGACGCCTACCGGTTTTATATTGGCCACGTTTGCTCCTTATTAGCTTCGTTTTCTACATCCTTGTCGTGTTCTCTTGGGCACGATTTTTCTCAACCTGTTTGGCTTTATTCCGTCCCTTGTCGTTTATCCTTGCTATGTTTCTCCATGCATAGACTTTTCCTTTTCTTTTCTTTTGCTTTCTATTTTTTCCATGAGGTTTGGTACCTAGGGATTTGAGGACTGAAATGGCCAACATTAACACGAAGACTATGGGAAAGGATCCTTTCGATGGAACAAAAAGATTTCAGACCACATTTAAAGAGATACTTCGTGATCCTACAAGGAATAATTCTAATGGAAATAATTTACAGAAAACCCCTCTGCGGATAACAAAACTTGACCCTAGGAAAAATGAAAATGGATGCATGCTAGCAGCAGATGGCACACCGGTCTTTCGAATTCAGAGAACAAATATTCAAAACAATATTACCAAGTTGGAAACTTGGGGTTTGATTGTTCAATTTCTGGGCTTCCGTCCTTCGCTAGGAGTTTTCAAGGATTGGGCTAGAAAGGTATGGATCACAAAAGGCGAGTATTTAGTCTTAGTTTATCCAAATGGATATTACTTGATCTTTTTGCTTCAACATCCGATCGTGAACTCATCTTTCAAGGGGACACTGGTTTATGGGAAGAACGAGACTTTTTATGAAGCCATGGCATCCTATGTTTAAGCCGGAGGAGGAGCTTCCCTTAGTTGCCCCTATATGGCTTAGCCTCTTTGGGCTACCTGCTAAGTTCTGGAATCAAACTATTTTTATGGCAATTGGCAACACGCTGGGCACATTCATGATGACTGTGGAGGCTTCTTTACAGTTGGAGCAGATGGTGTATGCCAGAATTTGTGTTCTCATGGAGCTTAGTAAACCATTGCTTGCCAAAATTTCTCTAGTCATTGAAGAAGACACATGGGAACAGATTGTAGACTATGAGAACATTCCTTTTAGATGCAAATTATGTCATGAGTATGGTCATTTAATTAGAGATTGTAAGCATAACCCCCAAGAACAACAAGAGCAAGAAAAACCCAAAGAGGACTTTATTGCACCAAAGAAGAAATAGTTCGCTAGGAAGATTGGTAAGGAAAAGGCAGAAACTAGTAGCAATAACAGATTCGGAGCACTACAGGAACTAGGAAGACTGGTAAGGAAGAGGCAGAAATTAGTAGCAATAACAGATTTAGAGCACTACAGGAACAAGAGGAAGCAGAAGGGGATGCACTATTAGAATCTCAGGTACTGGGAACATAGTTGGACTAGCAGCAAGTTCAAGATCAATAGGATGCACACGATCAGAATCCAATGGTTATATTCCAAGCCCAACCTAGCAAGGTTGTAGGTGAAAAACAGGTTAAAGGTTATCAATGGAAAAATATATACCATGAGCAATTTCAAGACCAACACCAGCAAGCATGAAGGTAGAAAACATGGATAAGACCATTGTTGTTAGAGGTCCTAATGTGCCAAACCAAATGGATTCTACATTGGGCATGGAACAAGAGAAAAATAAAAAATAAAAAATAAAAAATGGATACTAATATAAAGCTTGGTAGAAAGTCAAATTTGGTTAAACTCAGAAGGAAGGTCACAATATGAGCAATTTGGAACAGTACGGGACTTATCCCAATTTCTCCATAGCTCTTCCCAATGAAGCTGATCACTTGGAATATAAGGGGCTTGAAGGGTTCTCCCTCAAAAATTCAAGAACTCAGAAGAATGATCAATAATGAGCATCCTATGATGATCTACATCCAAGAAACCAAAGCTTCTATTGATCTTATGAATGTGTTAGTTGACAATCTCTGGCCCTGAGCTAAACATTTATCTATAAGTTCTCATGGAGCTTCAGGAGGTTTGGTATCTTGTTGGGACCCCAAAGTGATTACTATATTAAATTCATGTGCAAGCAAAGGTGTTTTGTGTTTACATGTCTATTCCACAACAGTTGACCAGGAATTTTTAATCTTTAATGTTTATGCTCCATTAAATCTGGAAGAAAAAAAGACAACAATGACAAGCTATGTCTTCTCTTATATGCTCCTTTCCTCACTTACAAATCATATTAGGAGGGGATTTTAATACTATATTAAATATCCAAGAGAAGCAAGGTGGTAATCCCCATATTGATGCTAGTTTGAACTTTATGACTCATTTCATTCATTCTTATTAGTTGGTGGATGTACCTACTGTTAATGGAATAATGACATGGTCTAACAAATGACAGGGGGAGGATTGTATATTGGAAAGACTGGATCGATTTGTTAATAATTATGATTCTTGGGGAGGATTATACTTCTAAGACTATGATTCTTAATAACTGTGGTTCGGACCATTGGCCGGTTTATTTGGAGAGATAGGTATAGGTAAACCTCACCGTGCAAAGCTCCTTTTCGCTTTCAGCTTATGTGGCTGTGTCATAAGGATATTGATAAACTTGTTCAACAATGGTGGTTGGAAGGAAAGCCAAGGTATGGAACTCAAATGTTCATGTTTGTCAAAAGATTATCATATTTACAATCTAAACTAAAAGCTTGGAACTGGAATGAGTTTGGAGATATTAACAACAGAAAACAAAGATTTTGGAACAAATGCAAGATCTAAACATTATTCACCAACATTTGGGGTATTCTATAGATCTCTTCAAAAAGGAATGTTGTTTGAAAGCCGAACTACAGGAATGGGAAACTAGGGAGGAGATCATGTGGAAGCAAAAATCCAGGATTCAGTGGTTAAAGGAAGGGGACAAAAATTCAGCTTTCTTCCATAAATCTGTACAAGCCAGAAGAGCCCAAAATCATATTCACTCCCTAATCAAAGGGGATGGTACTAGAGTGTACTCGAGTCAAGGGATGAAGTAGGTAGCTCAGCAGTACTTTCAGCAAGTTGTTCACTTCTCAACCCCTAGACTTGAACTCACAACAACAAATTTTGAATATCCTTCCTACTTGTATCTCTCAACAAGAAAATGAAAGGTTGATGAAGCCCATTATGGAAGAAGAACTCCATAGTATTGTCTTCAAAATGAAAAAAGGAAAAACCCCAGCCTCGATGGATTTCCGATTGAGTTCTTCCAGACATTTTGGGGGATTATCAAAAGGGATCTTTTACAGGTGGTTGAGGAGGTAAGAAATGCCAAAACTCGCTCAAAGCAAATAAATAAAACGTTCATTGCTCTTATCCCAAAAAGTAATGACGTAGAGGATATTTCAGGTTACCGTCCTATAGCCTTATGTAATGTTCTGTACAAAATAATCACTAAGACTATAGCGGAACGACTAAAACCCCTATTGCACAAGATTATCTCCCCTGAAACAAGGGGTTTTGTGCCAGGTCGTCATATTCATGATGAAATTGTTCTAGCCCAAGGAAATCCTCCACTCTATGGACATACAAAAAAATCCGGCTATGTTTATTAGACTGGATTTATCTAAAGCATATGATAGGGTTGATTGGGGTTTCATGTGCAAAGTTTTGGCCCAGTTTGGATTTTCTACAGAATGGATTCAATGGATAAGTGTTTGTATCTCTTCTGTCTCCTTTGTAGTTTTACTTAATGGCTCTCCTTCGAATTTTTTTGTGCCTCCAGAGGTATAAGGCAAGGAGACCCTTTATCACCTTTCTTATTCATCATTTTGGCGGAAGGCTTGGGACGACTTGCAAAGAAAGCCTGTCAGAAAAGAAAATTCATGGTATTCAGTTGGCTAAAAATATTCTTCCTATTTCCCATCTCCAGTTTGTTGATGATTCTATGATGCTTGGAAAAGCTACTTCTATGGAAGCGAAACAACTCCATAAAGTTCTTCATACCTTTTCACAAGCCACTGGTCAGCTGATTAACCAAGGAAAATCCAACATTTTTTCTTTCATTGCTCTAGACAACAAGAGGACCAAATTTTAAATATTCTTCAATTCAAGAAGGGAGTGCTTCCTTTACGATACTTGGGTGTCCCTTTAGCGTCTCACAAGTTAAAAGATTGGCATTGGTTAATCCACAGGTATGAGTTAAAACTTCAAAAGTGGACTAATAGATGGCTTTCTTCAGGAGGTAGGATGATATTGGTCAAATCGGTTCTCCAAGCTATGCCCATATACATTACATCATGTGGTAAATATTCTGAAAGACGTTGAAACAAGTGGATTCTATCTGCCAAAAATTCTTATGGAGTGGAATCCAAGATAAAAGGAAATGGTCATTAGTCAAATGGACAACTCTTTGTCGGCCAAAAAAGAAGGTGATTCGGGATTTAGATCTGCGCTTAACTAGATGCAAGCTTTAGCTGCAAAATTGTAGAAGAGGATGTTGGTATATCCCTACGACCGTTTGGGCTTCGACTTTGAGAGCCAAGTATGTTGGTAGTGATCCCCTCGAAGAAATTGTGTGCTCTTCCCTTCCTACTAAGGGCCCTTCTATCTTACATGTTATTAAAATGGGCCAGGACTTTATTAAAAAGCAACTGTTCTGGATAGTAAATAATGGGTAGTCTGCCAACGTCTGGAGTGACTCATGGGATGGAGAGTCCCCTCTTATTTTAGAATATCCTCATCTCATTCCTATAATGAAGCAACTACATGATCTTGGATGGAGGAAGGTTTCCTAATACGGAAGATTGTCATCCAAATCATTGGGTAAGTGAAATAGAATGGATTTTGCTCTCGAATGGTCACTAGTAATTCAACATGAACACCAACTTTTGTTGCAAAGTGTTTTCAACAATCTTCCTCTTTCCTCATCCCTACTTCTTGAGAAATTGGAATGGGGACCAGAACCCTCGGGCTATTATACTATTTCTACAGGTTATGCATCCTTGGTGATTGATAATCCTCACCCTTAAAGTTCCTCTTTAAGAGCCTATGGCACTCGGGGATGTGGCCTAAAGTGATTTTTTTTGTGGCTTCTTATTCATAAGCGGGTTTTAATAGGAGATCAACTTATTAAGAAAGGATTTATGGTCCTTTAGATGTGTTATGTGCTTACAAGATGATAAATCTTTACTCACTATTTTTCCTATGCCCTTGGGTTGTTCATATTTGGCGACAATTTGCGACTCTCTTCAAGCTGAGGTGGCATAACTTTGATTCTCTTGAACAAGTTATCAAAGAGTGGCAGAGGATGCTTCCTACAGGACAAAGGCTTCTTCGGTATTGTGGAGTGGGATTTCTCTTCTTCTTTGGAATACTTGGAAAGAAAGAAATAACCGACTTTTTCAGCAAAGTAGCAAAGATGGTTCCTATATCTGGGAAAAAACAAAAATAAATATAGCTGAAACTCTCAAGCATAAGATCCCCTTACCCAACACTTTATCTCTAGAATGGGAACATATTTGTAATCAACTTTCTTTTGATCTAAGAGAAGCCACTTTACCCGGTTTCATATTAATAAAGAAAGAAAGAGAGACAATCAAGTCAAGGCCCCTCCCTTGGGATATGGATAGTTGAACACGAATGGATTTGCAGAGGTAATCCAGGCAAAGCTGCTATGGGAGGCATTGGTAGACACCATGAGGGTGATGTGCAGTTCTTTTTTGTTGTTAATTTGGGTGTTACTACCAATAATGTAGCAGAGATGAAAGCAATCTATAAAGGTATGCAAGAGGCGGCAAAGTGTGGTTGGCTGAAAATTCAAGTTAGATTTGACTCTCAATTGGCCATCAAGATATTATCTCGTAGCAGAGCCACTCTCCCACCAAATTGGCAATTTCCAAAGAAGTCTGGAAGATTAAAAATTGCAGGAAAATTTTATGGAAGTGCAATTTGTTCATATTCCTTGAAATAGAAATAAGATTGTAGATGGTTTGGCTAATTGGGCTCTTGATAATCGAGATCTCCTGTGTTATGGCTCACCTCCTTCATTGTGGTCCAACCAGCTTGCAAGATGATATTAGACACATTTTTAACATTGAATTCTCATTATGATGATTGTAAATGCCCTTTTGTTGTATAACACTATGGCTTGGGCCAATAGTTTTTAGGCTTGATATACCCATATATGTAAATTTGGATCTGCAACTAATATAAACTCTTTGTTGTTTTTTTTTAAATTTATAGAAAAACAACTTTAAGTTATAACAATTAATTAGAAGGGGGACTTTCTATTATTAAAGTGACTTTATGATAAAGTGTATTCATAAAGATAAAATAGAAATAAGGAAGTCACTTTATAAATTAAAAATCACTTTTAGTCCCACATGGAGCACCCAACTTGGAAAAAGGAAAGGAAAGGTTATAAAAGGAGGTTTGAGTATTCATTTGAGATCATCTTTTGTCAATCTGTTTTCTATCATTGCATGTTAAGCTATTTGCCCGCATCAAATCTTCTAAGGACGAAAACCCTAAAGGAGAAGGATTTTTGGGGACAAAAACCTCCAAGGTTTGAAGGTTGGGGAACAAAAACTTCCTAACTTTGTGAGGTGGATCCACTTGGGATTTACTATTGTGCTACAGTTCATAATTTCAGTTATTAGAAGGTTGTTTTTCAGATCTAGGGCATGTTTTGGGGTTGTTTTCAGATTTATTACAACTAGGGCATCATCTGCAAGTTTGATTTTCAGGGTTTTGTTTGTGTTGGGTTAGCCAACAATCAGTTGAGATTCACTTGTGACAATTTTGGGTTGTATTTGGCAACCATTTTCATGGCTTTCACATCCATTTCCATTTGATCTACACATTTGGAGATTTCGGGATCATTTTTGGGGGTCTTCCTGTGGGTGGAAAAATCTAAGGTTTGCTTTAATTGATAGCTGCTATTTTTGTGATCATTTTGAGCTATCCTTTGCATTGTCACTCCAAGTATTTCGGGAGATGAAATTTTGAAGTTTCAACTATTTCCAGTCTGAAAGAACTTAAAAAAATTCATATCCTTGTAAGAATTTTTTTTTCTTCCATGTTGATATTACTAGAGGCTCTCCTAGATGTTTTAAACCTTTTGAGTATTGTGGGTTTTGGGTATTTTGATAAATAAAATGAATTCTCGATTGCTGTATTTTTTTGGTAAGGGTTTTAAATAAAAATCAAACTGCTGTCATTTTTTTATAAGGGTTCTCTAGGAAATCCAGATTTCTTTATTTTATGCTCTAAGGGGACATTACAAATTTGTAGGTTGCTTCTTAGAAGGATGGTAGTGAAGAAAGATATCACTAGAATCAACCAAGTATCGAATATAGTGATGATGAATTTCAATGTGCTTAGTGCGGGCAAGATAGTCCTGGATTCTTTATCATCTTCAATACAACACTTTGATTATCACAAAAATAGAAAGTGGAGTAGATATAGTTTGAGAAAGTTAAAGATCAAACAAAATCCGACATAACCAAATTGCTTTACAATTGGCACCGACAACCGCCTTAAGGGGACATTACAAATTTGTATGTTGCTCCTTAGAAGGATGGTAGTGAAGAGAGATATCACTAGAATCAACCAACTATCGGATATAGTGTTAATGAATTTCAATGTGCTTAGTGCGGGCAAGATAGTCTGGATTCTTTATCATCTTCAATACAACACTTTGATTATTGCAAAAAATAGAAAGTGGAGTTGATATAGTCCGAGAAAGTTAAAGATCAAACAAAATCCGACATAACCAAATTGCTTTACAACTGGCACTGACAACTGCCTTGTATTATGCTTTAGTGGAAGGAAAAACTATAGGAGGATGAAGCTTACTTTGCCACAAAACAACACCTAAACAAAAAGAAAAGATGTACCTAGTGGTACACCTTTGAGTATCCACTGATCCTTCCCAATCAAAGTCTATATGACCGAGCAATCTGAAATCTGTAACTCTTTGATATAGAACTCCATAGTTAAGAGTACCTTTGGCATATCTTAGAACTCGTTTTGTTGCTGCTCAGTGAATAAGCTTTGGTTTAGACAAAAACCGAGAAAGGTAGCTAACAACAAAACATAGGTTCGGTTGTGCGGACGTAAGCTATAATAGGCTGCCCACCAACAATCTGTAGAGTGATTCATCAATTGGTGATTAATCATCATGAGATAATAACTTCAACTCGACTTGTATATGTGGAGAAGAATGATTATAATCAAACATGCTAAACTTCTGCAAGAGATTCGTTGCATACTTGACCTGAACTATGCAAATCAAATGGTCATGTTTCCGTAATTTTACACCTAGGTAATAGTGTAGGAGGCTTAAATTAGTCATGTTCAAAACAACACAAATCTGATTTTATTCGTTTAATAAGAAGTGGCCCAACTATCCATGATGGCAAGATGAACATAAATAATAAGTATCACAATGTTATTATCATCACTTTTGACATATAGATTTGGATCATAAAGACTTATTTTAAATCCAAAATCTTGTAGATGCTGATTTATTTTGAAGTACCAGGCTTGAGAAGCCTACTCAAGTCCGTACAATGACCTAATCAGCCTGCAAACCAAATGTTCACAACCACATGCCCAAAAACCTTAGGCTCTACCATAGAGACTTCTTCCTCCAAATCTTCGCTCAAGAAGGCGCTGTTTACGTCAATCTCAAAAACTTAAATCCAAACTAAGTTGCAATGGAGAGCATCAACCGAAAAGTCACCATCTCTACAATAGGAGCAAAAGTCTCCTCATGATCTATTCGCTCTTGTTGCAAAAATCCTTTCGCATCAAGACGAGCTTTGTATTTGTCCGAAATACCATGAACTTTGCATTTGACCTTGTATACCCATTTGCAACCAATGGGTTGTTTCCTGGAGGTAATTCCACCAATGTCTAGGTATTGTTCTTCATCAAGGCATCATATTTTGTTTGCATGACAACCTCCCACTCAGTTTTCCTCATGCGTTAGAATATCTCTATGGTTCAGTACTTGGAAAAGATTAGAAGAGAGAAAAATGAACATGCTCTAAGTCAACAAATTTCTTACCTATCCTCCGAGGCCGTGCATCGATTGAGGCATTCATCCTCCCTTGCATCCTGTAATGTGGAATAAAACTGCTTAGGCCTTCGTTGTACTATAGAAACATGTACCAATTGAGGCTCTATTAGATTAGGGACCAAATAAAGTTGGCATTGATATGAGCTATGGGTGCCATAGTTTGTTGTGGTGGAGTCCTGGAGGTGTGTGAGATGAACTAGATTCCTCATTATGCAAAGGAATCATAACACTTTTAAATACAACTTGCTGATTACACTTAAAGAATGATTTTGTTTCTTTCCCATAAACATCTTGACTAACTTTTACCTTGTTAGTGGGAATATCAATTAGTCTATAAGCCTTGGACTGATGACGACTTATAGCTTCCTATAGCTTCCTCAAGACCCATCACGCTGATGACGGCTTATACGGGTTGTCATACTCCTTTGTTGATAAGCTCTAAATCCATCAAGTTGTAATATCGCATCAAGACAAGACCCCAAGGCCTAGTAATTCATCCAAATGAATAATAGCTCTTAGACATTATATTCATATCGCATTCAACGCAACATCATTAAGTTTTTACATCTTTACAAGAACTTCCAAGGCTTATAGAATTCCTCATGACGACCTATAGACCAATGAAGCCTTGGAACATCATATAGCTTCCTCAAGTGTGACTTTCTTAAAATCTTTACAAGGACTCTCATTTAGAATATATACCGCCGTGTTTACTACTTCTCCCCAATATTTGAATGGCACACCCTTACTATGCATCATGTACTAAGTCATCTCCATGATAGTTCTATTTTTCCTCTCAACCACCCCATCCTATCGTAGAGTATACGATGTTGTTAGTTGATGCTGAATTCCTTGCTGCTGTAATCCTTAAACTTCTTAGAAGTTTTCATCCACCGCTTCCCACCCACCCCACCCCCACCCCATCGGATCTCAATGTTTTGACCCATTAGCTGGCCTAGTTTTCCACCAATCCCTTTAACTTTTCGAAGGAGGCAAAAGAGTCGGACTTATTTTTCAAGATCTAAACGCATCTTGTTGGAAAAATCATCCACCAACAAAAGAAAATACTTTACACCAAAAATTGTTCGAGACTTCCTTGATGGCTCACAAAGATCTGCATGAACGAGATCTAAGAGCCCCGTGGCATGCCAAACACCTTTTGTTGGAAACGGTTTCCTCTTCTTCTTTCCATCCAAACGCCCACACACATCCAATTGCTCTTGGATAGCAGGAAACCAAGAACCATGTTGGCTATAATTTTGGCTAGATATTGAAGGTTGAGATGTCTAATCTCTCTTGCCACAAAATGCTAACATTACCCTTAGCAACCAAGGCATGTAAGTTGACGGTGGCAAGGTCAATAAGCCTATACAAGCTACCTTGCGCAAAGCCTAGGGCTACAACTTTCTTTTGTTTCACATTCGACACAATACATTTCTTGCCCAAGTAGTTTACGAAACATTGGGGTTTTCAACTAGCTGACTTATAGATGAGATTCTCATTCATTTTAGGGACATCTGAAATTTTTGGCTTTGAATTTTGTAACATTATTCAATATGATACAAATCTCCGCTATCCCTTCAATTGCATTTGATCTTCCATCACCCAATGAAACTGAATTAAAAGAATTTGTATTTGCATGAAAGCTTACATACTCATCTTTTTACATGTGAAATGCTTGGATGCGCTAGAATTAAAAAGCCAACATTTGGTAGCACTTTCATCAGAGCATGATGCCACAAGAGCATACTTTTCTTTAGAATCTCGTTCAACTGCTGCCATATTTGCTTTTGGCTTTGAGAAAGAGCATGTTGTCGCTTTCAACAATCCTTCTTCTCATGCCCAACATTGTGATAGTAATAACACTTCACTTGATACTTGGACCTTGATCCTTCAGATGGTGGTGTTTCCACTTCCCTTTTGATTGTGCAACAAATGCACTCTTGGTTTGTTAAGAATTGGATTCGTGTATTCACTTGAGCGGAATTGGGGCAAATACTTTTTATCCATGTAGTTAAGAACAAGCTGACAACGAAAAGGGCAGAGGATCTGGTCTATGTGAATTCCAAACTATGCCTTCTAACACACAAGCAAGATGAGTACAAGCAAGGGGCAACAAAGTATTGAGATATAGACCCGAGACGCCTTATTGGCTACCTATCATTACTTGACCCATCGCTAGAGGGTACTTCACACAACTTGCATAAGCGGAGCTAGTGGGAGTAACACTGCTACTACTTGTGGTTCTAATGAACCACATGATGGTGTTGATGGTCTCAATGAAGAAAGTGAAGAGTGGTAAGATCATGGATATAATGAATATGCCGATTCATCTTGTTTTTGGGTATACATTGTAATATTTGCACAATTTACTTTTTCTAAGTTCGACCACCGAATATCATGACAAACAACATAGGACATAGGAGCAAACACTTAATTGGACTGGAAAGACAAGAAGGTGAATTCAACATGGGCTTTATAGCTGATCAAACTGAATTAATCATTACATAATAAAATGAAGTAATTAGCTTATTGTTGAATCATGTCACAACACTCGACCATGTGTATCAAAAACAAATACGACTAGATTTTCATGCCTAGAATTTAAACAAACCACAAAACAAACACTGAGGAAATGATGGTGCATGGTACGTTCCAAGGCCAAACATTCTCACTGCAGGTATTCAATGATTTTTCAACAGCTTGAGAAAAAAATTGCCTTGAGATCCTTAAAAAACTCTATTATTTACTATTCCTGAGATTCTCAGTTGTTTCCTACATCTTGGGAAAAACAAAAACCAGTTCCGTAAAGGACTCAATTGGAAACTCCCCATCAAAGAAGCTTCCATTTTTAATTGCTTAGTTAGCATGCTTACCCTTTCTTCAATGCTGAGAAAACAGTTATTTGGACTAGACAGATAACATGGTGAATTTAACACAGGCTTTATAGGTAATCAAACTGAATTAGTCATTACATAATGAAATGAAGTATTTAGCCCGTGGTTGAATCATGTCACAACAGTTGACCATGTGTGTCAAAAACTAAGAAGAGAGTATAATTTCATGCGTTGAATTTAATTAAACCACAAAACAAATTTTTGAGAAAATGATGATGCATGGTACTTTCCAAGGCCAAACTATCTCACTGCTGGTATTCAATGATTTTTCAACAGCTCGAGAAAAATTTCCCTTCAGATCCTTAGGAATCTCTTATTACATTCTATTCTTGAGATTCCCAATTGTTTCCAACATCTTGGGAATAACATGAGCCAGTTCTGTAACGGACTCGATTGGAAACTCACCTTTCAAAGAAACTTATATTTTTAATTGCTTGGTTAGCCTGCTTCCCCATTCGTAAATGTTGATCATGTAGGACGTCATATTCTCTTCTACCATAATACTCAATTTGGAATTCCTAAAGGCGTAACTTATATATGTAATTAGACAATGTTGGGAATTTCAGCCACTAAATTCATGCTTTCTTGTAGAATGTTTTCAGCAATGGTTTTGAATTTAGCAGCATGACTGATTTCTGTGAGGGGGTTTAACTGTTTGGAACAAGAAGGGGTATCACGGTCTCTCAATCACATTTTTCATCTTCTAACACAAATCATGCTATTCAAGTCCTTGTTGAGGACACTTTGGTGATTGAACCGCTTTTGCTCTAGATCTCTTACAAGTATTACTATAAATCTTTAAATGTTGGAAAATCTCGTTGTCTTCTCTTTTAGAGAATAACTCGTATTTTCTTTCTGTGATAAGTTGTTTGAAAGACAGTACACTTCTGTTTACCTTTCATTTTGATAAGCTCTTGTTGCTTTTTCCATATCAATGTCATTTCTTTTGGTGCGTGCTATGAATATTGTGTATGCCAAGTGTTTGCAAAGCCTTAATGGAAATCCTAATCTTCAAATGAAAGTAGACTATTGGCTGTTGATCTGGAGAAAGTTCGCTTCTTACAGTTAAGTATCCAAACCGCGTGAGTGAGATCCACACGATCAAATTCATGTGCAGACTTAACCATGGGTTAGTGAGTTTGGAAATGAGCATGCAAGAATATTTGAGGAATATGTCTTGCACATGTGAAGAATTAACTATGCACAAGAAGACATGTGGAGTGCAAAGGACAAGGTTGCGGATGATCCGAGATTGCGCATACCGACTTAAGGAACAAAGGGAAGGTTCTCGAAACCAAGCGGTGCGTGCCAACAACGCGACCACCAGGCAAACTTGAGGAATCCAGAAGAGAATTCAAAGAATATTTCTGTGAAAATTGGCAAGATCAGGCTTTCATGCAAATCCTATAAATACTCCTTTGCTTCTAACTTGTTATAACTTTTAATATTTGTTATAGTTTGTAGCTTAAGTTTTAAAATCTTGTAGAATTAATGACCATGAGAGGGTTTTGAAGAAGGAAGCTTTTAGCATTTCATGGATGTATGTGTAATGATCATGCATGTGTAATTCATTGATAATACAATTCATTGTAATTCTAATATACTATGGCATGAAGCACACATGTTGATGTATTATGTATCCTATTTTACTATGATTAATGAAAGATACATATTTTGTGTAGATCAGAAGGATTTTGATGAGTGTTGAGGATGTGTGTTGGGGTTTGCGTATGTGATGATGTTTATGTATGTATCTGTATAATTGTCAAGTTAGGGTTTAATTTGTTATTTCATGTTCAAATGCTCATATATTTGTCTAAACTTTGTGATACTTTACCATAATAAGGATCTCAAATTGCTTTATTGCAGTTTAGGTGAAAGGCCGTGCGTAAACTTGATTGAAAATTCCAGCATAGGTAGAGTTCTTGCTGTGCAATAGGGTTTGTTCTACACAAATATTTGGAGAGTACTCAAGACTATAAAATGACAACAAAATTCGTTGCCATGACCTTGTTCCATTGTGTTTGTCACGAGAAGTGGACGAGTGTATGGCATGCGGAGATTAGGATCAGATCACGCTAGAGCATATCTAGGCATGATTTTAGGAAAAACCATAGAATATTAATTGAAACTTGAAAGCGAAAAAATATGCTAATCGAAGGCCGAGGGTGTGACTAGAAGATGAATTACTCAATGATCTGTACAAAGTTATCTTTGTGTAGTCTAAACATCTATATTTGTGGATCACCGCATACATTGTCGGGAAGAGCGAAATTTCACACGATCGTGTGGTGGACGGATGTGAGGTTGGGACAAACAAACAAGGTTTGTACTTGAGCCGTTGATGTATGACTGAGAGATGCGTAGAACAATTATGTTGGAGTTTATGGGACAACATACTCCTGTCTAGAGCAAGTGGAATTTGATTTCTTACAAGCTTAAGGGATCTTTCATTCGAGATTCTTGTGTGGATAAAGAGGTTCGCTGTTGACCTAGGGTTTGAGTTGGTGAACATGGAGAGCTAAATCCTTGTTGTGTGGTGGCTAGGCAGTTGAAGGTGAATGTTAGGGTTTGGCATGTAAAAGTGAATTAGAGAAATGATGGATAGTATGAGGGAAAGAGAATCGAGGTCGTGCGTATGCGGAAAGTCGACAAAGAGATGTCGAGCTTATGTACCCTAGAAGTGTAGGGAAGTCTAAGCAAATGGATGCCATTAGAACATACTTAGGTCAAGGAGGATGCAAAGATGACTTATTTGGGAGGAATGCTTCATGTTGGAAAGAGGACCGCACAATAGAAATCTTTTGAATTTTAGTATATAGAAGACGGACGTGGTGATGTACATGCGGTGATGAAGAGGATGCGGAGACGGAGGATGACCCTTTATGGAGCCGACACACGTGTTGATGCTTGTCAGACAACACATTATTCGTTAAAAGGAATAACGTTTGAAAGTGGTCATGCAAGTGGAATAGAGAAGTTTTTTAAATAGTTGAATTTTGTGTTGGAGTAGATATCTCATGGTTTGAAGTTGATAAGGAGTTAATTTGTGTATTGGTAGTGGGTAGGAGGGATTCTTTGGTGCTTGGGACAATGGTGCATTCACAAAATGAAGCGATGACACCTAGTGATGTTGGAGCTAGAACTTTGGAAGTTGGAAGGTCAAGTAGTCCAACGCAAGTTGTAATTGTATTGTAGACGACAAATCTTGTGCCAACTATGTAGAAAATAACTCTTTGATCGGGACAAGGTGTGCAAGTAATGGGAAGTACAATGGTTACACCGGTGGGATGAGGTGTTGGAGTTACTTTTAGGAATATTGCATGACGAGTGTACAAACCGCACTGAACAACAATTATTTTACATGGTGAGTTTGAAGTCGCCAATGCATATACATGGGATGTAGTGGATCATGTTTAGAAGTGTGAATTGACATGGTGAACAAAGTGTGTGAGTTTCTTCGATATGAAGGCAAGTTTGTTTGCCACAAATCTGCTAGAGCGTTAACACACATGGTATATGAAGTTTGATCCTAACCAAATGGATAGTGGACTTCAATGCCTTAGCCTAAATTTGAGCACAAGAGCATTTATGTGCTAAAAGGGATAAACTAGGAAATGGATAAAATTATGCGAGTATGATGTGCATTTCAAAACTTTGCTATCCTTGTTTCATGCACAATCAATTCCTCATCTTGTTTTGAAATTTCATGCACAAATAAAGTTCAAGTGGTATGTTGGTGAAAGATTTGCGAGGCTAATACTCATGATACCATGATTGCTGATTGATTGATAAGATGTAAGAAATGAAAGCATGAGGACTAAGACAAGCTACGCTTTTCCCGAATTAGGAGAGAGGATTTGGGAGAGAAGGAAGATTTCGAGGATGAGGCGGACACGGAAGAAGTGGTGATTGTGCATGGGGCACTTATTGTAAGTGTGGGGCGATCAACGATTATTAGATGCTATGCTTGAAATTTCATACTTGTGCAAGTTGTGGTGAGGAACATAGGACCAAGGATTGTGGAAGAAAATCTTGCATAATGAAGCAACGTAAAAAGGTGCAAGTATGGTGACTGTGGCACAAGAGTAACATTGACATCCTCGGGAAATGAAAGGTATGGAGGACTAGGACAAAACGTGAATGTAATCATGCAAAAGGTTGGATATTAGGGCCATGTAGGTCCAAGTTATGTGCAAAAGGGAAAAGCCAAGGTATAGGCCTTGCACGCTAAAAGGTTCGGTGGTTATCTCAATGTTGCAATGTGGAAGGAGATCATCGCAAAAGCATAAAAAGTTATGCAAGGCTTGCAGGATGAGTTGAGATCTGCAAGGGAGCTAGGAGGGGATCGAAGATAGGAGAATCCCGCAGGACCAACGCCGCATCAAGCTGAATAATTAGCTGAAGGCCTTGTGTTGCTGGAGATAGGGGAAGTCATTACTTTTCTTAAGACGTGGTTGGAGCAAAGTTTGGGGGTAGAAAAAGCTTTACCACGGGAGTCATGTATCGTGCAACATACTCCTTATGATCAAGAATTGCTAATTCATGTGCAACTTAATGCATTTGAGTTGAAGAAAATTATGATTGATAAAGGGGCTAAAGCGAATTTGTTGACAAAAGATTTGTGGGCTAGGATGGGAAAACCTGCATTGCACTCAATGGCCAACCTTTTTTATATGGCAAATAAGACCAAGTACAAACCCATTGGAGTTTTGCATCACGTGGAATTAAAAATTATGGGCGTACCATCTATTGGAGGCTTCGAGGTTACTAAGATGGTTGGGAAAGATTGTTATCCAATGTTTTTAGGTAGGCCTTGGTGCTTTATGATAATAAGACAAACATGAGATTCGAGCAAAGCTATACGAGCTTTGAAAATGGCAAGCAAAGAGCTATGATACCGTTGGATGCAAAACTCGGACCCATGTATGTGGAGGCTATAAAGGAAAATGAGGAAGAGATCAAGCTTTGCAATGTAATTGTTTCGGAAGAAGAGTTTAATATGCCCTTAGAGAAAGGAAATATAAATTGGGACTAAGTGATTGAGTCATCCACTTTGGATTGCACAAAGTGGTTCAGTAAGAATTATATGATATCAAGGTTCGGGTTACGTAGGAGTTCGACAACGAACACAAGTTAGCTCGGTAAGGAGTGGGTTGGTGAAATTTTATGCCGCGTAATGCAAAATGGATTGCATGGGTTATGAAGTTAGTAAGCCTAAAGGTAGCTAAGAATATAGTGATGCGCTTGTTAAAAAGGAACATGTAAGCGCAAGAAAGGAGGAACCCTAGCCCGGGATGGAGTTTGTAGTGAAGATAGTTACATAAGATCCACCTACTCCTTTGGTCAAGGCAAAGAGAAGATTGGATTTTGATGAAGATTTGAATATTTCTCCGTGCTGAAAAAGTAAATTGAGAAAACAGTCATACAAGCCATGGAGTGCATGGAAACAAAGGAATGTTCAACTTAGGAGAGATAACAAGAAACCTATGTGGTAGATGTAGAAATGGGAGAAAAATTGATTAAGAAGGTCAAAAGTAAACCGAGTTGTTGCGAAAAGAGGGTAGCACATAAAAAGCGTCAATGTTGATTGCGCATAACAAAGGAAGGAAGGCTAACGAAAGGAAGCATTATGTCATACCATGTAAGACATGCATATCATGGGAACTACACAAAAGTGGGTGCCAAAGTCATATGGTCTCCGTAAATCCATCTACCAAGCTGGATGGATGCCAATTGAGTACAAATTTTTACGTTTTGAATCCAAGAACCATAAATATGTCCTGAAGCCATAAATTGCAACCCCAAAAATATTTAGTGCTTTTAGGTTAGTTTCATTTTAGTTTTGTTTTCATGTCATTTTTTTACATGCAAATAAGTAAAGCTTGGCTCCAAGTATTTCGTTTCTATATATGGAACAAAGAATCATGTAATCATATAATGCAAAGAAATGTGTTGTGCACATAAGAGACTTCTTGCATGAGGTACAAATGGAAGTCTAACTTGGGTTTGTGAATCTAGCTTGGCGAGTCAAGTAGGATCTTTGCATGTTTCATGCCATACGTCTAAGTTTTTGGGCTGACCTGAGTTATAGGTTTCTGCACGACAAAAAGATGATTCAAGACAAGTGATGTGAAAGATGAGCTAAGAAAAGCACACAACTAAAGAAAAAGACAAGGTAGAAATTAAAGTCTAGACTACCCCATTCTATGATGAGTGCAAAAAGGTTTTAATCTTTGCACACAAGGGCGTAACGCACGTTGATGTTTGAAAAATGAAAACTTGTAATGAAATTTGTTGTATAAATCTGATTATGAGCAGCAATAGAGCACCAAAGAACACTATATTGCAGATAAATGATCTCAATATGCAAGTAGAATAGCTTAGCCACTTCGAGGGGGCAACCTCCAAACCATACAATAAAACTCAAATGCTCAATATGATGATCAACTACTACCTACTAACCCTATATATACTATTCTTATGCTATGGCCATCACCAAGGCCGACCCACTAATGATAATATAACATATATGAAAGAGATACATCATGATTCGTTATGATAGCCACAAGTTGGCTATATAATTCAATGTGAGATATATGATTAAGTGCGTAACATGCCCCCCCCTTAAAAGAAACATTGTCCCCAATGTTGGGAAGCCCTGGATGTTGTTGCACAAATGCTTCATCCTCCCATGATGCATCCTCAATATTCATATTCTTCCACTTGATTAGGTACTTGTAATGACTCTAGTCCTCAGTCTTTTGGTGCATGTTTGAAGAATACCTTCAGGTTCCAATATGATCCTTCCTTCCTCATCCAGTTCAAGAAGCATTGATTGGGTGGAAATGTGCTGCCCAATAACTTTCTTCAAGCAAGAAACATGGAAGACTGGATGTATTTTACTTCTTGGAGGGAGCTCTAGCTTATATGCCACACTACCAATTTTCTTGCAACACTCGGTAAGGACCATAGTATTTAGGAGCAAGCTTATTATCCTTCTTTTGTTGTTTTAATGATAACTGCTTATATGGTTGCAACCGTACAAAACAAAGTCACCCTCTTCAAAGTGTCGCTCACTACGATGTTGATCACCTATTGCTTCATGTGGTTTTGTGCCCTTGCCAAATTCTCTCTAAGACTAGAGAGTACCTCGTGTTGGTGCTGAATGTGATCTTCGATTGCTCTCACCTTTGGTTTGACCTTCAAGCTAGAGATGAGTGATGGAGGATGGTACTCGTAAAGTGCCAGAAATGGAGACATTTTGGAGGAGGTATGAAATGAAGTATTGTACCACCATTATGCAAGTGGCAACCATTGCACCCAATGTTCTTGTTTATCTAAAGGAAAACATCGAAGACATCCCTCTAAACTTTAATTTACCACCTCAGTTTGCCCATCTGATTGAGGATGATAAGATGAATTTTGTGCCAATTGGGTACCTAAACAAGAGAACAAATCAGTCCAAAAATTGCTTGTAAGTATTGGATCACGATCACTTACTATAGTTTTGGGCGTGCCATGGAGCTTGTGAACTGTGTCCATAAATGAGATGGCAACTGATTTAGTTGTGAAAGGATGCGCCACGACACAAAAATGAGCATACTTGGTAAGTCTATCCACCACGACCATAATGATGCTTTTCGCTTCGATCGAGGTAATCCTACGATGAAATCCAATGATGCCTCTTCCCATCTCTCGCTAGGAATAGAAAGGTTGGAGGAGACCTGGTGTCTTAATGGTCTCACCCTTATTTTGTTGACACACCAAACATTCTGCCACAAATTTTTGAACATCTCCTTTCAACCCCTCCCAAAAGAAATCCTGCTTAACTCTATGATAAGTTTTCAAGAACCCAAAATGGCCACCTAGTGGAGAAGAATGGAGCTCGAAATAACATGGTGTTTAAGTGTAGAGTTCTTACACAAATATAACCTATCTTTGTACCACAATGTATCCCCCTTCCATATAAATTGTTCTGATATGGTTGGATCTGCCTGGAGATTCTGAATGAGAGTATGTGTTGTTGCATCTTTCGTCATTCTTCCCTTGCTTGATCTACCCAATCTGCCTTTAGCCTAGAGATGGCACATAACAACGCTTCTATGGACTAATCCCTCCTGGATAGAGCATCAACAACCACAATTTCTTTCCCTTTCTTATAAATAATCTCAAAGTTATACCCCAACATCTTAGTGACGCATTTTTGTTCTTGAAGATAGTCGTTGCTCCAAGAAATATTTCAAACTATCATGATCAGTTTTGACCTTAATGTGTCTACCCAACAAGTATGGTCTCCATTGTTTGACTGCATGTAATATTGACATCATTTCCTTCTCATAGGTGGGTTTCAACAAATTCTTTCCTTTTAGTTGTCGGCTCTCAAATGCTATGGGATGTCCTTCTTGCATGAGTACTTGCTTCGATCCCATTTCTTGAAGCATCGCATTCAACTATGAAGGTCTTGGAGAAATCTGGAGTTGTCAATACTGGAGTGGTGCACATTGCCACCTTCAATTTTTCAAATGCCCTAGAAGCTTCCTCATTCCATGAAAGGAGTCTTTCTTCAATAATTTTGTAAGTGGTGCTGCTATACTGCCATAGTTTTTACAAATCTGCGATAATACCCTGTGAGACCTAAGAAACCTCGTAAATGCTTGAGGGTTCTTGGGACTTCCCATTCCACCATGGCTTGGATCTTGTGAGGGTCCACCTTAACACCTTCATGAGAGACAATATGGCCCAAGTATTCCACTTCCCAAAAGAACACTTCAAAGGCTTGGCATATAGTTGATGTTTCTCTAAGACTTCTAAGACTGTATTGACATGTTGTAAATGTTTCTCCCATGATTTGCTATAGATGAGGATATCATCAAAAATACCAAGACAAACTTCCGTAGGAATGGTCTAAATACTGAATTCATCAAACTCTGAAATGTGGAGGGTGCATTAGTAAGACCAAAAGGCATCACTAGGAATTCATAATGCCCTTGATGAGTTCTGAAGGCTTTCTTATGAATTTCTTTCTTTACTCTAATTTGGTGATCATTACTTGAAATTCATGTGCTGGGTAGATGAAACAATTTAGTCTTGCGACCAACTTATGATTGATGAATTATCTGTGTTCCCTGAATCAATCAATATTGTCACCTTCTGCTTCTTAAGATAACCCATGATCTAAAGGGTTTGTGGAGTACTAATACCTGATAGAGCATGGCATGAGATAGTGGGTTAGGGATCTTCAGATTCTTCCTCTAATTTTTCCACTTCCTCGCTTGATGTTTCCTCATATTCTTCCTCATCACTGGTCCCTTCAATGTAGAATAATTTTTTCTTAGAACATTTATGATTTGGTCCATATTTGCTATCACAGTTAAAACATAACCCTTTGGCTCTTTTTTCTTCAATTTGTTGAGGTGTCACGAACTGGCCGAGGGTATGATGGAGGCAAGGTACTACGATCTTTTATGTTAGAGGATTGCCTTCTGCTGGAAAGAAATTTTCCTCTGCCATATGTGCCATGATAATAGAATCAAAAACCTTGAGTGGATTAAACATGCGCACCTCATGCTCAATGTGGTCCTTAAGACCCCAAGAAATAGGTCATTTAAATACTCTTCTGTAATATCCTCCACACGCAAGGAAAGATTTTGGAATTGATGGACATACTCCTTAACTGAACTTGTTTGTCGTAACTTTGCTAATTGGCTGAAGTAATTCTCTAAAACACTAGAACTATAGTGTAATTGAATCTCTTCAGTGAAAACTGTCCATGTGACATTTAGACCATTCTTTTGCCTTTGAGCACATAACCAACGATACCAAACAAATTGGTTAGGTTCTAGATATAAGGATGCCACAATTACCTTTTGTCCCGATGGGATCTGATGGAGATCAAAGAAATTCTCCATTTGGGTAATCCAATTGAGCGGATCCTTTCCATTGAATTTACACATTTCCACTTTTGGAATAATGCCCCGCCATTGGTGAGGAGATCCACTTGAATGTGTAAAGGAGCCTCCTGGATTGGAGTGATTTGGACCTGTGTGAGTATTGCTAGAGGAACCCATATGACTGGAATTGGGAGTTGTGTTTGAAAGAGCAAACAACAATTCTTGCTTCATTGCTTGAAAATCCGTCTGAAGTTCACCCCTAAGGTTACCTTTCAGATGAAGAAGCTCATTATTAAGGTCATCCTTACCATATTATTTACCCTTTCTTGAAGTTGGATGACCACCTTAGATACTCCCGAACTAGAAGATTCTAAATCCATATCTTCCTTATTTGGGATCATTCCTAGAGTTGCTTGACCTTTCCCTTGGCCTCGGGTTGATCTACCGGTCATGATGTAGGGTTTGGGACTCGGGGTAGACAGAATAGGGCAAAATTTTAGGGTTTGGGGTTTCATAAATTTACTAGCCGAATAAAGGAAATCATAAAAAAGAAACCCTAGCTAATTTTTGGAAAGCTTTCCGAAAATATAAGAAACTTACAAAACTTCTTGCACCCTTGATAGCCAAATTATGAAAAAACATAAAACCGTTATAACTTTTTCAAAACAAGTCAAAAATGCTTGAAATTTGGAGAGGAGCTTACTTGACTAATTTCACCACACCACGAAAAAAAAATTGCAAAACAAATTCGCTACCAATTTTGAGATATAGCCAAACCTTCACAATTAGGGTTTGACACAAAGTGTCGGCCGAGATCAGGCTCTGATACCTCTTGTAATGAAATTACTTGTATAAATTTGATTATGAGCAGCAATAGAACACCAAAGAACACAATATTGCAGATAAATGATCTCAATATGCAAGTAGAATAGCTTAGCCACTTCGAGGGGCAACCTCTAAACCATACAATAAGACTCAAATGCTCAATATGATGATCAACTACTACCTACTAACCCCTATATATACTATTCTTATGCTCACCAAGGCCGACCCACTAATGATAATATAACATATATGAAAGAGATACATCATGATAAGAAGTTATGATAGCCACAAGTCAGCTATATACATCCAATGTAAGATATATGATTAAGGGTGTAACAAAAGTCAAAGTGCATGTGGTGCAAGAAAGTGATGCTACAAAGTACTATGCAAACAAGAGGATTAAGGGTGGTGCACAAAAATCGGTGACATCACATGATCGTTGGAGATGGACTTTGGAAGAGTGGGAATAGAAAAATCAAAACTTGCAAGTGGACGAAGGTCAATGAGTGAAGTAAATGTACAAGGCATAAGGAGGTGTGCATGAGAAGATACCATTTAGAAAAGCTTTGAGAATTTTGGAGATTTGTGCGAAACCATAGATTCCAAAGCTTGAGTCAAAGGATTGAGGTACTAGGCATGATAATGATAAAGTTGGAGAACGCTTTGGTTTGAGGTTTTGGGAGAATTCAGGGAAAGAAAAGTTGGGAGTGGTTGTGAGATATGGACATGAGAAGAATATCGAATTTAGGGCATAACAAAGAAGATAAAACTGAGTAAAAGAAGGTAGAAATTGTGAATTTAGAGAGCAATTTAGAGTAGGGTAGACATTTACCATTGTAGAAGAACCCTAGGAAAAAGGCATCACATTCTTTTGTAGGAAGACTCCTAGAATAAGTCACGGGGTGGTTGAGGATATTTGGAAAAATATGCAGCAAGAAGAAGAGAGTCAAAGGTAGAGCGCAACTTAAAGAGAGGAGAAAGCAAGGGGAGGAGAATAGGAAGTATGGTTAAAGAGAGGAGAGAGAGGGATTCCTCTTATGACTTACCCGTAGTTGGAACCAATATGATAATCATTTGAGACAAAGGTAAAGTTCTACGAACATCAAGTATGATCATAGGAATTACAAGATGCAAAAGAAGATCACATAAGAACTTGCTCAATCATGAAGCAAAGAGGTATGGTGTGAGATTTTCCCGCAAGTCATTAGATTAGAATTTGAATGGTCATCCTTAATTTGGGAACCTTAGAGATTTGATAAGGTTGTGTTTATCACGCATACATGGAAATTGAATGTACACAGTGGGCGGAAATAGCCTTGTTTCTTTGAGAGATAAGCTAAGGTCTCAATTTTATTGAACAAGGTGGAGGATTTGGCCTTGGGAATCGCATATAAAAACTTGCACAAGTTGGCGATAGAGTTTATGAAGCTTAACACTAAGAGCAAAACCACCAAGGTAAAATCCATTTGAGTGGAAATCCGTGAGAGTTGTTATGTGATAATTAACATCAAAGATCTTTGTGGAAGGAGATTTTCATCTAATCTCTCATGGAGTCGTATATCTAGCACTCACGATATAATGGGTGAAGAAGAAATATATCATCGCAAAATGTGTTACGAAGGAACTTAATCACGCAGACTAATAAGGCACATAAAGATGGAGAGTTCCAATGGGGCAATTTTATGGTTTGGGTTTTGTCTAAAGAGATAGGGATCTCAAGGAAAGGAAAATTGATGAAGGTAGGAGGTATGGGAAGCGTATCTTGCATGACCTGTTTTAAAGGGTGCAATTTTGAGGGAAGTGTTAGTCTCGTATATCACAAGAAGATGGAGGAATGGTACAAGAGAACTAAAATTGTGTTCGAGGAGAAGAATGAATACCAAAGCATTTATCGGCTATGTATTTTAATTACATATTATTGGCAATGATTGAAGGGATGAAGATTTTCAACTATGAGTAAGAGGATTTGGATGCAGAGTCGTTGGTGTTGAAGATGCTGCAAAAATTGTCCTAGACAACAAGAGGATCAAAGTATTCTATATGTTGAGGCTAATGAAATCTCTAGTGATTGCTATACTAGGGGTAAGAGGGCCTCTTATTGATGAAGATCTCGAATGACACAAGGTGGAGGAAAAGGGCGAGGAGAGCCCCCACATTTTTGATACAAGAGGAAAAGGGAAGAAAATGGTGGAAGACGACTCCACTAAAGGAGAATCATATAAAAGGGGTGATTTGGACATTAGGGTGGACAAAACACTCGTAGGTAGTCCAAGAAGGAATTCTAGTACATTGACTTTTGGTTGTTGTGGGAGGAGTAAGTACAATTGAGATGATAGAAGAACACACAACACAAATAATTCAAGAGGCACCAAGGCAAGGTGTGGCCACAACAAGCCAAGGTGAACAACTTGAGGGATCCAAAAAACCTTGTGGTACAAACCTCAAAAATTAGGGGCCAAATGTTGAGAAGAAGGTAGAAGTCGACACATTGAAAGAGGTGGAGGAGTAAGAAATAATGAAGGAGACGAGTTGTGTAAAAAGGGAAGTAGAGAAACTGGACATGGAGCAACCGGAAATAACCGAAGTGGAGAATGATGATGCGTAGGCGACGGTTGAGACAACCTCAAGGAAGAAAAAGAAGGTTGGGGAGAGATATGACACCAATTCATTGGATGATGAGGAGGTAAAGAGGTTTAAAAACCTGAAAGGGCAAATGAGTTCTTGGAGAGGGTAGGGAAGCACTACCATTAAGATCTTGTGTTTGAAATATCAAACATGGCCCACTTGGGATGAAGACATATGAAGGATAAAGGAGAAAATGACCACTTAAAGCTCAGGAATAGGATCGCAGATTTGTAATCCAATGAAACTAGATGCTAGGTAGTTACAACTAATGATTATGAAGGTAATAATTGAGCCGGTGGCCACATATAAGTTTAGGGACGAAGAAATTGACAATACTCTTGAGGATTTGGAGAATGAAAGAGGAAGGTTGGAAAAGGCTAAGGAAAATATTGGAATGATGGAAAAGAAGGTTGCAGAATATCATGCAAGAAATGAACAAAAGGGACCTTTGAGTTTAGATGGAGAAAATGTGCATAAATGAGGACCCTTGAATAAATTGAGACTAGCCATAGATCAACTCCTAAAGGATACTCCACCTACGCAACCGTGAGAAGCAAAAGCGCGAGCTGAATTAGAAAAGGTAAAGAAAGAATCTTCAGATGAGTTGGATAGTTTGCGCCAACAGATGAGAGATGCAGGGCTGTTAGTGACAAGATTTCAGCATAGAGATGAGTTCATAGAGGCCAAATTAAAGGATAAGAAGGATGCACTATGGGTGTTGAAGGCACATGAATTTAAAGAGGCTGATGAGTAGAAGGACAAGAAGTTTAAGGATGAATCATGTAAATTAAATGTGAGAATTGAGGAATAAACAAAAGAATTGGAGTTGTTTGTTGACTTCCAATTGAGGGCTTTCAAGGAGAACAAGCTATGGGAGAATGGGATTTGTTGTGCAGGAAAGATTAGATGGGTATGGGTCAGAAATTTCCAAACTAGAAGGGGTAGAGGCTATCATTGAAATGACAAAAGAGATGAAAAGATTAAAGGTATAGGCTTCGGTGGTTCATGTTCACTGGTATGATTTTGCAAAGCAGTTGTAGGAGCATGTAAAGGAATTTTTGTTCTGTGGGAAGGAGAGAAGGTCATTACTTGGAAATAATAGGAGGAATACTTGCTTGGCTAAGGATAAACAAGATATTAAGTATGGGGAAATGTTGATTGGGGAAGGTTCACTTCATGCGGTAAGTATTTGAACCATGCGAGTGAGAGGTGTGATCACATTCACATGGAAACTTTACCATGGGTCAGCAAGCTTTAGAGATGACCAAGCAAGATTATTCGAGAAAAACACCTCGTACATGGGAAGAATGAGCTACGCGCAAGAAGACACATGGAGTGCAAGAGAGTGATAAGGCTGTGTGTAGTGACCCCTTTTCCTATCTCCAGAAATACATCATTTTTTTCATTTTTTTTGTTTCATAATCGTCCACCAGAAGAGAAGTGCCACTTTGTTTAACTTGCAATTGACTTCACCTTATAGCTTTGTTATAGGTTTGTGCTATTCAAAATTCTTAATTGCGTAGCTATCCATTAATAAATCTTTGCTTCATCAGGTGTGCTGTGGGTTGAACCCTCTCTGCACTGCTGTGCAGCTTGATCTGCTTCTCGGTAGTTTACTGACAAGTTCATTGATTTACATCAACATACTTATTCACAAATCTCTATAACTGACCTTTAGTTATGATTCCATGTCACAATCTCTAAAGCGTGTGTATAACTTAATTGTTGGCTTGTGATTAACAAGTTGCCTTTCTAGCTTTTAGCTATTTAAATCAAAGTAAGATGGACAGATCCACCCAAGGTCACTATCAAATAATAAGAGGCCACATCTAATGTTAAATATTCATTTCAACTGCTTTGTTAGTATTCATCCCAAGGAAATTATTCACCCTCTTCCTCTTATTAACTTCTCATTATTCATGGTTGCATAAATGACATAATAGAATTCCTTGCAACCCAATAACATGACATCCATCACAACTATTTGGGAAGTAAAACATATTTATAGATATCACCCATGCCATTGCGAATGTCAAGACCCAATTGTTGTTATAGTTCAAATAATCATATTATTGGACTTTCTCTTATTATTTAGATTCTTCTTTGTCCGAGGGTAAAACTGGTTATGTATTGGCAGCGGATACTAAAATGAAATAACACACAGCTCAAGGTGACTATACTGCACCCCTTGTTTAACAATCAACTCATTATACATAAACTCCAGTAACAGTTCTATGTGATGGACTTCACGCTTTCTTGTCATCTATTACTTTCATCCAATTTACCAAGTACATGAATCCTCAAACAAAGTTACATCATAATATGTACCCAAAACTTAAAACTGGTTAAGTATTGGCAGCGGATACTAAAATGCAATAACACATAACTCAAGGTGACTATACTGCACCCCTTGTTCAACAATCAACTCATTATACATAAACTCCAATAACAGTCCTATGTGGTGGACTTCATGCTTTCTTTTCATTTATTACTTTCATCCAATTTACGAAGTATATGGATTCTCAAACAAAGTTACATCATAATATGTACCCAAAACTAGCATGCACAACTAAATTCACAACAACTCGAGTGGATTCAGCAGAGTACATAAGTTTTAACAGCAAAATTCATTCTCACAGTCATTTTCAATCATCCATAACACAAGCTGTTAGGGAGAGCTCTCAAGTAAATAAGGCGACTTCATTAGGTTACACACACGTTATATGTATTGCTCTTATTACCTCCACAAGATTTCAATGTATTCTTCCTATCGAGTAGGCTCCGTTGCCATAAGAAAAGCCCTTTTTGAAGTGATAATGACAATCATTTCACTCATGGGCAATGGTATAAACACTCCATGAATTATGAGTTTTGAACGAAGAACCTATACGGGCCTTGATTCTCTTGAGCATCATAGCTTTGGCTTCACTCATAGCTCTTTTCCATTGCATCCCCTAAGCGAGTCACGTTAAAACATCAATTAGAATCACGTAATATAACATGCCTATTTATTCACCTAAAGGACAATCAATTCCGGTGAAACCTATATATATATAGGCAATTGGAACATGAAGGTGAGTTAAAGATGGAGACATCGTGTCAATCTTCAATTTTTCAAGATTCAAAGAATGGCACAGTTGGGCTATCCAATCCAAACCTCAATATGGGCATATGGGTAGAAACCATGCTCATACGAGTTGTGTGATACAGGTAGCATTGAGGAGATAATAATCAGGTCTCATTCATTTCATAAGATGCGAGAACTTGTATTAGCATTTTCAGGCCTTAGATGTTCACTTTCATAATAAAATTGAAACCTCTTCACTCAGATTCAATATAACGGATAGGTTATAAACCACAACTTGAAACGGTATAGTCGTAATAAGATTAATGTCCTTGCTTGGGCCCTTATAAGCAATAATGCAAATTTACATTAGAGGGGGATCAATTCATAGGCATCATGATGGCAAGACCTAGCGGGTTTAATTGAATTGCAACAAGGATTATTATTAACGAGTCCTCTTAGCAACATATAGTACTGTGATTATAATAGAGTCCAGACCATAATCAAAATATTTATAATACAAAATTTTGCACTATAAAGCTTTGTATGAGGACGGTCCAATTATATAAAATTGACTACTTCCAGCCATAAGAATTTGCCAATAATGAATCATCAATAGTCCATCACAGGTATAATTACCCCACTTCCAGGAGTTCCTCTTTGAACGATCTTTCAAAAGTTAGAGCAGATCATACATAAAAATGATTATAGCCGCTTGTATTCATAAATGATAAATCTCAATCTGTTTCGCACACAACAAGAAGGATACAGTACAGTTCGCTTTGCATACCAACTTCTCACACAACAATTCCTGGATTTATAACTGTCATTTCATGCGATAGGAGAGTAAATATTTTATCTTTTCTTTCAGCTTCAAATCCAAGGATTCAAATATAACTATCATGGAGGAGGGCATTTGTATCTAATATAATATCCAGTCATCCTTCAAATATAACACGCAGATTTCAGTGTGATAATAATTAACTGCCAAATAGAAAGAAGATACAGAATACTCAAGCGTTTATAAGCAAGACTGGATACCAAGAAGAAGATTACTTCTACATTCCTATTTCCTTTCTCTTATACAAAAAGCTGATTGATAATAATAAAACTTTCCTTCTTTTTCTTAACAGTTTGCAAGACAGACATTAAAACAAGCACTTTCCGAAGATTACAATCAGCTGAAGCATAACAGAAATTTCCTTATTCAGGCAAGGAATCACAAAAATCTTTCCATTTCTTCACAGAGCATACAACTCAAGATGCAACTAAACATTTACTTCATTTTCTTCTCCTTCCTTGCAATAGCGCACATTATCATGGGTTAGTTCAACCGAACTGGCATCAAGTTACTTGCTATCACGGTAAAATTTGGCATATACAAATGCATCTAGCAGAGGGGGTAACAAGTAAGGAACTTCTCATTTCTCATCCAGCATCAAAACATTTCAGCACTCGGAGTAAGAGAGAGGAATACACTCTTTTTCCTTCATTCACATTATTACAAATGCCATCATGGCCCAAACAAAGATTAGGAGAGAGAAACATATTTTTTTACTCATAAATATTTCAAACAGTGCCATCAAGGCCAAACAGAGGTATGCGAAACTTTCACACCATGCCAGGGTTGGTCACACTTTATAGTAGAAGGCAAGACAAGTATATGTATGGGTGTATACTTGCATAAACCCCAGTATGTCTGTGTGGGTAAGCATACAAGGATGCATGCTTGTATGCAACCATGCCTATATGTGTTGCAACTAATTTAATCCTAGAACTAAATGCATTAACACAAGCAAGATTTTACTAGAGATTAAGAACCCCATGCTGGATAAAATGCAAATGGTGGATGTGCCATAATGGCTATGAGCTCTCTCTAGCATTCTCCTTTCCACCGTGCCTTAACCGGAGCTTTTGCAACTTCCACAAAATTTTAATGAAGAGCTAATAACAGTTTCACAATGCCCTCGAGGGCTTCAAATGGATGCTCAGCCACCAAACTAACCACTGAACTGGAGTTTTAAATTAATTGCTACTCCCCCCATAATCCCTTCTTGCCTTGAAATTTGGGCTTTCGGTTACTAACATTTGCAACTGCTAATTATCCAGGAAATTTGTGCACAAATTTCAACTTTTTAAGCATTACTAACAACCAGTTCGACTGCTTGTCAAATGGCATGAAAGGTTGGAACAAAATGGAAGTTTCAACAACAAAATGGAGCAAAAAGAGTGTCTCCGCCATGCAAGCAAGTTAGGGTTTCATACAAACTCAAGTGCATTTTTGAGAGTAGAAGATTAACTGCCCTAATCACGTAAAAAAATCTTTCAAAATGACTAAAGAAAAAGTCAAACTTTTTTGCGGATTCCAAACTTCTCATAATTATTTTCAAGAATTTGGTCGGATTCGAGATTCCTTACAGCATCACTAGAGTCATTATTTTATAAATGCTAATTATAATGTTTTAAAGGTCAATGTATTACTATATGACCCACGAGGGGGTCGACAACCATATAATGATCATGCAACTTT
The DNA here is from genome assembly GCA_018340775.1 of Taxus wallichiana var. yunnanensis. Taxonomy (NCBI): domain Eukaryota; kingdom Viridiplantae; phylum Streptophyta; class Pinopsida; order Cupressales; family Taxaceae; genus Taxus; species Taxus wallichiana. The sequence goes on from CM031240.1 coordinate 522,138,158, forward strand.
AACAAAGTCCTCTAAAGAGTCAAACACAATAATATGACATGATAAGTAAATATTCAGTATGGTTGAAGCACAAATCTATGTTAGACTTAACAATAGTACCAATTTGTTTTAAAACAGTGTTATAAAATCCCATCTTCCCACAAGGAATGGGATTCAATATAATTCTATGTTTTTAAGGCTTTACAATGACAGTAATCGTTCACACAAGGTCCATCGCAATGGGGGTTGTCATACTCACTGTTGGGATAAGCTCTAAATCCATCAAGCAGTAATATCGCATCAAGACAAGACCCCAAGGCCTAGTAATTCATCCAAATGAAGAAAACTCTTAGCCATTATATTCATATCGCATTCAACACAACATCATTAAATCTTTACATCTTTACAAGGACTTCCAAGGCTTATAGACTTCCTAATGAATACAGCTGAATGACGGCCTTGCAGACATCGATTTCAGGGAACTCAAAAATGGGATGTGACATCTTTTCCCTCTTAAACAAGTATTGTCCTAATGCATCATCAGGACAAACTTCCGAGACACATCCTTCTGCATGGTTTCTGTCTCTAATTCAAATTTAAGAAAAGGAAAAACTAAATTAAAATCCTTGAGTCAAGTAAGTCATTACAAATTCTGCCTTACCTGCTGAAATCTTTATCAAATTTCTTCTCAGCAAGGTCATGTCAACTATTCTGCATATTTTCAGTTTCTGAACAACTTGCCTCAAATGGTTTTAGTTCAGATTTTCTGGAAAAATCTGCCTAGATTTCTAATTCTGCTCATAAATTTTATCGTCAACAACTGAGAGCCAAATAATCTCATTAGTGAGCAACTGTATTCACAATTTTCCACATAGCCAGCCTGAAAATCATTCCCAGAACAACATCAATCATCAAATTGTTTGCAAAATAAAAATGACAATTCAGCTTCAAAAAATTCATCTTACAAGATAATGGTGTTGGTAGGCACCCAATAGTTGAGAGAAAACAATATATTCATCAAGGCCAGTAGTTGCAAACCAGCTACTACCGTAAGTAGCTCAAACTTTAACAACAATAAATAATTCAAATCACAAAATTAAGTAAATATTGAAAATCAGCTCAAGATCAGCAATAGCTCAAAATAGCAACAGTCAAGGCAACTCAAACAGGCCCACAGTTCGCTGTCAACAGTTGAAAAGATGTTTCCAGATTCAAAAATCAATGAGAATTAGCAACTTAATGCAGCAATTCAAATATGTTCCCCATGTAAAATATCGTGACAACTTCAAATAATTCCATCAATTTTGACAAAGAGAATAATTGTAAGTAGGTATGTCTGGTTCAGCTTAACACAACAATTTTCTGTACCATACCATTTAAAACTTCAAGTCAGTCAGACAAATAAAACAGTCAATATCATGACAGCAATAAGAATCCCTTAAATAGCTGAAAGCAGTAACAAAATAGCTTCAAATCTTTGATTCCAATCCATTATGCCCAACTGGGCAAAAACAAGCTATAAAAACAATTTCAATCAAAGCCAAATTTGCTTCAGAGAATCAGTGAAATATGCACAACCATCAATGCTAAAAATGCATCAACTTAAATAGTTAAGCCAATTTAAATGGAAAGTCTGCTAGTATAAACAATTCAATGTTAATCATGCAAACATTGCAACAAGTCTAAACAAATTTCATAAAATAATTATGGGTCAAACAAACCAACAAACCCAAGTAAACAACATTAATATAATAATGCCAGAAAGTCAAGGTGGGCCAAATTCAAAATATTCAATTTAAATATGAAAATAAACAATTTCGAAAGGTCAACAATTTTAATCTGAGTAGGAAATCAGTTCCAAAAGTTCAATCATTCAAATCTGCAAGGGAAATCAATTCTGAAAGAAATCAAAAATCAATCTGAAAAAGGAAAATTAATTCCAATAAATCATCAATTCAAATCTGAAAAGGAAAATCAATTCCAAAAATAATCAGTTCAAAGTTCAAATCTCAAAAGGAAAATCAGTTCCAAAAGTTCATCAATTCCCAACAGTTCATCATTTTCAATACTGAGTAGGTAGTTCCTGGTTCTGGTGTAGCTGTCTTGGAAGATGAGACTGAGTATGTTGGCCATTAGTCATCATCACATAGTCTTTCCCCTTTTCTGCCGCTAAACCAAGGGGCTTCCTACTCTTCTATGAAGAGGCAAATGGATAATTTATTCTCCTTAGAACCAAAGCGAGATATATGTGCAATTCATACAATCCATGCAATTCATATATTCCATACTACCACTTATGCATGTAAGTCAATCAAGAGAATACAGTGTTCTCAATTTCTGATGATTTCCTACTTCACGCAGCTCTAGGTGCATTGTGAACAAACACTGCATACAACAATAACACTACTTTGGCCAAAAGCGTTTAAAAGTTGAAAAACTCAGTATGTTGAGGTTTGCACCAACTCAAGAGGTTAGGTCAGTTCACGCACAACTTACCTCTTTATCATACTCTGAAACATCAAACAAACAAAAAGAAAACAACTCAATCTTGACAAGAAAGAGGAATCCTTACCTCTCCAAGCAACCTTACATATCCACTGCAATCCATACTATCAAACAAGAGATCAAAAAAATCCACAAATCAGTTTCAGATATTAAATGCTAAATTGCATTTTTTTTCAAAAGTTCAAAATTTTCATTCACAAAGTTTGTTTCACATTCTCGGAGTTTTCCACAGACATGTCTCTTGGTAGACCCATTAGGTCTAGTGCTGCAACTTCGGCTTTGATACCAAGATGTACTCTTCCAATCTCTGGAAATACGTCTAATTTTTTTCTATTTATCTTTGTTCCGTAATCATCCACTGGAAGAAAAGTGCCACTTTGTTTAACTTGCAGTTGACTTCACCTTATAATTTTGTTATAGGTTTGTGCGATTTAAAACTCTTAATTGCTTAGCTATACATTAATAAATCTTTGCTTCATCGGGTGTGCTGTGGGTTGAACCCTCTCTGCACTGCTGTGCAGCTTGATCTGCTTCTCGGTAGTTTACTAACAAGTTCACTGATTTGCATCAACATACTTATTCGCAAAGCTCTACGACTGACCATTAGACTTTTAGTTATAATTCTGCCTCACAATCTCTATAGCCCTTTTATAACTCAACTGTTGGCTGGTGATTAACAAGTGGCCTTTCTAGCTTTTGGTTTTTTAAATCAAATTAAGACGCACTCATCCACCCAAGGTCACTATCAAATAATAAGAGGCTACATCTAATGATAAACATTCATTTCATCCACTTTGAAGTATTCATCCCAAGGAAAGTATTTACAGGCTTATTAACTTCTCATTATTCATGGTTGTATAAATGACATTATAGAATTTCTTGCAACCCAAGAACACAACAACATCCTTCACAACTATTTGAGAATAAAACATATTTACAGATATCACCACATCATTGCGGATGTCAAGACCCAATTGTTATTATAGTTCAACTCATCATATCATTGGACATTCTCTTATTATTTAGATTCTTCTTTGTCCAAGGTTAAAATTGGTTACGTATTGGCAGTGGATACTAAAATGAAATAACACATAGATCAAGGTGACTATACTGCACCCCTTGTTCAACAATCAACTCATTATACATAAATTCCAATAACATCCCTATGTGGTGGACTTCACGCTTTCTTTTCATTTATTACTTTCTTCCAATTTACGAGGCTCCTCAAATAAAGTTACATCATAATATGTACCCAAAACTAGCATGCACAACTAAGCTCACAACAACTCAAGTGGATTCAGCAAAGCACATAGGTTTTAACAACAAAATTAATGCTCAAACATCCATAACACAAGCTGCTAGGGAGAGCTTTCAAGTAAATAATGTGAGTTCATTAGCTTACATGCATGGTATATCTATTGCTCTTATTGCCTCCACAAGACTTCAATGCATTATTCTTATTGAATAGGCTCCATAGCCAAATGAACAAGCCCCCTTTTCTAAAAAAAAAAACTAATCCGAATTGTATTAGAAACTATTAAAAGGTACAAATGCTGCAATGCCAAGCATGGAAACTGTTAGTCCAGGATCGAGCATTATTTTAAAACACTGGAATACAATTATTCATTGTAAAGGGGATAATGACAATCATTTCATTCATGGGAAATGGCATAAACTCTTAAATTACAAGGTTTCAACCAAGAACCAATACGGGCCTTGATTCTCTTGAGCATAATAGCTTTGGCTGTGCTCATAGCTCTTTTTCTTTGCATCCCCTAAGTGATTCATGTTAAAACATCAATTAGAACCACATAATATAACATAAAAGGCAACCTATTCGGCGAAGCCTATCTATATAGGCAGTTGGATCATGAAGGTGAATTAAAGATGGGAGAGATTGTGTCAATCTTCAATTTTTCAAGTTTCAAAGAATGCCATAGTTGGGCTACCTGATCCCAACCTCAATATGGGGATGGGTACAAATTGTGGCACTACGCGTTGAGTGATACAATTAGCTGTAAGGAAATGATCATCAGCTCTCATTCATTTCATAAGATGCAACAACTGGTATTAGCATTTTCAGGCCTTAGATGTTCACTTCCATGATAAAATTTTCACGTCTTCACACAGATTCAATATAAGGGACAGGTTATAAACCACAACTCAAAACAGTATAGTTATAGAAAGATTAATGTCCTTGCTTGGGCAATTATAAGAAATAATGCAAATTTACATTTGAGGTGAATCAATTCATAGGCATTATGATGGTAAGACCTAGCAGGTTTAAGTGAATTAAGTTGCCACACCATGCCACAGGGTTGGTCACACATTAAAGCAGAAAGCAAGACAAGTATATTTATGGGTGTATACTTGCATAAATCCCTGTATGTCTGTGTGGGTAAGCATACAAGGATGTATGCTTGTATGCAACCATACCTATTTCTGTTGCAACTAATTTAAACCAAGAACTAAATGCATTAACACATGCAAGATTTTAATAGAGAGTAAAGAACCCCATGCCTGATAAAATGCAAATGGTGACAGTACCATAACGGCAGCGAGCTCCCCTTCACATTCTCCTTTCCGCCATGCCCTGGTTAGGACTCTTGCAACTTCCAGAAAATTTTAATTATGAGCTAATAACAGTTTCACAATGTCCGTGAGGGCTTCATATGGAAGCTCAGTCGCCAACCCAACAACTGAACCAGTGTTTTAAATTTAATGCTACTCCTCCCCATACTGCCTTCTTGCCCTGGAATTTGGTCTTTTGGTTGTTAATAACTGCAACTGCCAGTTATCCAAGAATTTTGCACACATTTCAAAATTTTAAACAATACTAACATCCAGTTTGACTGCCAGTCGAATGTCATGAAAGGCTGGAACAAAAGAGTGCTGCTGCCGTGCAAGCGAAGTTAGGGTTTCGTGGAAAACTCGAGTTACATGATCATGAGTAGAAGATTAACTGCCCTAATCGCCTCCAAAAATATTTCAAAAAGATTAAAGAATAAGTCAACTTCTGTTGTGCAGATTCCAAACTTATAATTCTTTTCAAGAATTTGGTTGGGTTCAAGACCCTTACAACATCACTCGAGTCGTTATTTTCCAAATGCTAATTATAATGTTTCAAAGGTCAATGCATTACTATATGACCTGCGAGGGGCTAACTACCATATAATGACCATAAAACTACAGAAAGTCCTCTAAAGGGTCAAACACAACAATATGCCATGATAAGTAAATATCCCGTATAGTCTAAGCACAAGTCTATGCTATTGTAATACCAATTTGTTATAAAACATTGTTATAGCATTCCAGCTTTCCATAGGGAATGGGATTCAATATAATTGTAAATTTTAAAGGCTTTATAATGACGATAATTGTTCACACAAGGTCCACCACAATGAGGGTTGTCATACCCACTGCTGGGATAAGCTGTAAATCCATCAAGTAGTAATATTGCATCAAGAAAAGACCCCAAGATCTACTAATTCATTCAAATGAATAATAACTCTCAACCATTACATTCATATTACCTTCAACACAACATAATGGTGGAACATTATATAGCCTTGGAAACCAAGAGGTGTGTGCCATGTAAGCAACTATCAGGCAGCCTTGAGGAATCCAATGTTAAGAATATTATGTTAGTGCTCCATTGTTTGAGTGAACATGTCTTTAGTTTATTATTGTATGGGTGAGAATAATACTGAGATGTAATAACAATTCACGTAAAATTAGATGTGTGAAATATTAAGTCATTGTATGGGAATATTAAGTTGTTGAACCAACCTTCTATCATGGGTTTGTTGTAGATATACTAGAAATTTGGTTCTTACCTAGCTCCTTATCTTAAGGAGAAGTATAGGCCTATTTATATGTTATTCCCTTATTGTAAACGTTGTCATGTATGAGTAGCAGAATATTATTTGAGTGTTTAATTACAAAAGTTTGAACCAAAATCATCATTTAATATCAGAGCAGGTTGTTTCTCTAATTGCTACATGGACTGTTAATATTGTTAAGGGATTTCTCCAAATTGATGGCTGCGTTTGGTTAATGTGTATTTGTTTGTCTCAGAAATTTCAGGTCGTACTCGCTTTGCTGCAGCGCTGCCAGACCCTATTAAATCTGCAAACCCGAGAAGGTGCCCTTGACAGATCATGACAAGTTTGTATGAGTATAGACAAAGATTCTCAACGCATATGTACACACAGATCTGATATGGATTCTTTGACCGAGTCTTACTGGAGCCCACGTCTATGAGCATTATCATTGCCTATGCATACTTACTGCAGCCCCAAATGATCGAAGTTAATCTATAGAGAAATTCAGTGTAGATTAATTTTGTAGACTTTGTTTGAGAAAGTTGAGATTATTTTGAGAGTTTGTTTCTTGGATGTGGTTTCCACTATTTAAATGCCTTAAGAGCATTGGAAGCTTTGATTCTCAATATTTGTCTTCATGTGTAGAAATCTTTGATAGGCAGGAATATTTGGAAGCATTATTTCTATTAGAAGCCCATGTCAGTAAATACATTATTGAGAAAGCCTATTAAATAGACTATTACAACTCCTATAAAGGAGGAAGGTAGGAAAACCAATTTGTATGGGAAGCTCAACCTAACAATATATGTTATGTTATGTAAGTGACATTCTCGCAAGAGTTGTGTGGAACTTCGCTGAGAATGTACACAACCGTATTCACCGCTTCGCCAATACCGATACGGTACATTCGGCTATCCACCATACAATGTGCCATCTCGACGACTATCTTGTTTTTCCTCGCTATGACATCATTCTCGCTATATAGAACATGTTCAGCACCTTCTTTCTTGCAGAATTCTTTGAATTTGTCAGAGACAAAGTCTTCTTCATTCATTGATTTGAGAGCTTTTATATTTTTTCCTCCCTATTTCTCTTCGGTGGTTTGTATAGATTTTTTGAAGTCGTGGTCCCACCATATCATTCACCCCATACAAAAATCGGGTCCCACTTCCAACCCGAACAACTGCAGGACGATCATGGTGGGCCACACGTTCTCCAAGCTTTTTGCCAAGGTCCTCCACATGTGGCTTTGAATTTCTGGTGCAGTACCATTGCAGAGCTAGGGAGTAGACGGGGTTCTGACCTGATTACTAGACCGTCGACCATATCCTCACCCTTTGGGCCATTATTGAGGAGGCACGCCACCGCTCCTCTAGGGTTTTCTGTTGCTTTGTGGATTTTCGGAAAGCCTTTGACTCGGTGCCATGGGAAGCTCTTTTCCGTAGACTTAGAGACATTGGTATTTTGAAACACTTCGCCGCCATTATGTGCTTCAGACAAGGAGGTTTTGGGCCACCTTTGCATTGCTTGTCGCGCTTTTTCGGATTTTATTAGGAACACCATCGGGGCTAAACAGGCCGCCCCCTCTCGCCTACCTTGTTTGGTATTTATATTGATGATTTAGAGGAATTTCTCAAGGACCATATCCAGGAGGGGGATGGTTGCCTTCTTCACTAGGTGCTGATCTACATTATCCTTTTATTGGATGATGTAGTCCTCCTTGCCTCTTCTCGCGGAAGGACTCCAGAGATAGCTAGACACCTTAGCCCTTTTTGCGACCATAGACAATTGACAGTTAACCTTGGTAAAACCAAGGTCATGATCTTCAATGCGCCAAGACTTTTGACTTCCACTTCTTTTGTAGAGGGGAAGAGATTGAGATCACCAGCTCCTATACTTACCTGGGAGTTTTATTCACCGGGCCTTGTTTCAGTCTTCATCCTGCTCTTCAACCCCGCGTCAACAAGGGGTATGGCTCTTTGGCAATCTTGGAGAGACAATGCTTCGCCACCACTTCCAGGACATCTTGTCGAAGATGTCTCTCTCGGATTCTCTTGTGAGGCCCACAGTTCTCTATGGCTCTAAGGTTTGGGGGCCATCCCTGCTTGATTCTGATTGGGCTACTGTTGAGCAAGTCCAGATCCTCATGCTCAAATGCATCATCAGGTGCAAAGAGATAGTTGCCCACAACATGCTCTTGATTGAGTTTGGGGCCCGCCCCTTTAGATTGGAGACTATTTTTGGCCTTGTTTTGCTTTTGCATCACATTCGGGAGCTTTCAGATTCTTCTGCAGGATGGGATAGGTATCTCTACCTCACCTACCGTTCTTCCGAGGCTATTGCTCTTTCTGACCACAATGGTCGTTGCCGCTACTGGTACGCCGGAGTTTCACATCTTCTTGGCTTTGTCGGGATTCAAATGGACCGCCTCCCACCATAGAGATACTCCCTGGATGCTCCTTCCCATCTCCTACCGAATAAGCAAGATCTGCACAAGAATATCAGAGATGACATTATTAGCCCTCCAGGGTGGATTACACCCTAAGATGGCTTTCTATGTTGCACACTTCCTCGAGTTCAACGATAGACGGGCTTATTAGCTGACCTACGTATATCTCCCGACACTGGTTGCAAGCACTACGCATATCCTTAGGGCCTTCGAGTAGGCTCTCATAGACTTCGTGTGGAGGACCACCACTGGACCGCTCGAGAGGATTTGCCGCCTTTGTTCTCTAGGAGGTCAAAATGGAGAAACACTTTATTTTCGTGTGCCCCATCTACTATGAGATCAGAGGGAGATTCCATTGCCTATTCTCGGGAGCATCCGTCGTCGGTTGCAGCTTTCTTCGGGTATCACGATCAACAATGTCTTGCTTCTCTACGTACAGTGAGGCTCTCGTCTTTGAATGAGACCCTTTAGTTCCCCCAAGACAGCCGCTACTCGACAAATTACATCTTTCTTTATGGTGTTCCCACCGAGGGGCACCAAGCGACACCTCGACACTAGTATGGATTCCCGGACTAGAGGCTTTCATGATTGCACTCCGTTGCCCCCATGGATCACGGTTAGCCAAGAGGATACAAAGGACTCGCCTTGATTGTCCTTCTCCCAAACACCGACATTCCAGACTCTCCACGGTTTCAGCCTACATGATACAGCATATTGCTAGCTACTTCCAGTTGGCCTCGATGCTAGGTGACAGTGTCGATGATAGGGATTTTTTGCCCCCCTCTTCTTCGGGTCCATCCATCTGCATTCTTGTAGCCATTGTGGCCCTTGCTTCTCTTTCTTCTTTCCTTTCTCGACTCTCTTTTCTTGTTGTTTGGATGACCCTTTTCAAGTCTCCCTGTTGGTTCTTTTTAGCTTTGTATTGTGCAGTCCCGTTGACCTACTTTTGTGGTCATTTGCTGGACATTAATATAATTATCTTATCTTATCTACCATAGCTTTCCAAAAACAAGTTAGAGAAAGATTATGACTTTTTATGCCAAACACACACCCATATTTTCCTAGAATAGTCATCTATTATCAAAAAATAATACAACTCCAATTCATTCTTATCTCTCTGTCTTACTAACGTGAAATGAATGTGAAATTTGCTTATCTATCTGACATCTTGAACATACATTCTGATTCTTTTGAATAGAAAACATTCCATTCACCATGTTAGTCTGACTTAATGTATGCAAAATGTTGATAACCGAGGTGACCATACCTCTTATGCCACAATTCACTAGTGCTTTCCACCGTTGCTAGTGCATGCTTATTTGCAGTTTTTGGATCAATCAACTTATACAGTCCCTTGTTACCAAGCCAAACAACGACTCTCTGATCATGAAGATTACTAACCATGCATTTGTTTCCTTTAAACTCCACACAAAGGTTAGGTTTTGTAGTTATTTCACTTATGGAAAGAAGATTTTTGTTCATATCAGGTACAAACCGAACATTCTGAAAAGTGTACGTAACAAAATTCATTGAAATATGAACATCTCCATATCCTTTCACATAGTGAACCCAACCATCACCTAAGGAAACAAATTCATTGCAACTATCATCTTCTACAAAGTTTACATACTAGTCTTTGTGACATGTGTAGTGTCTTGATGCACCTGAGTCAAAATACCACATTCTTGACTCCGTTAACTGATTATGTGCTACCACAAATGCAAACTCACCCGCTGAACTTTGTTCATCTTCTTCAGCCACATTTACAGATTGTGATTTCTTTCTATTATTTGCCAAATCATATTGTTGCTTACGACAATCTTTCTTCAAATGACCTGGTTCCTTGCAATAAAAACACTTCCATGTAGACTGCTTAAAAGTACTTACATTGCTATTAGAGGATTCTTTTGAAGAACCATCGGCATTCGACTGTTTTGTCTTTCCCTTTGGTCGTGCCATGAATACACTTTCTGTAGCCGTTGATACCTATTTTTTAGATGCCACAAGCTGTAAATACATTATTGAGAAAGTTTCTTAAATAGACTGTTACAACTCCTATAAAGGAGGAAGGTAGGCAAAACCAATTTGTACGGGAAGCTCAAATAGGCTTCATTCATATCCACCTATTTAGCAATATGTTCCAACAACCCAAACAACCTAACAATATATGTTACATATTAGAACAAACTATTTATTCTAATAATCTATTCTAACAGAAAGCATTGATCTGAGAAACAGCATGTCTATTTGAGAAGGAGACATACGATAAGGTCTGTACAAATCCAATGACTCATGATTTCGCCAATTGACACCCATGTGCATTCTCAGCAAATTGCCTGTGCAAATTGCAAATTAAATAGTCGTTTGCAATAAACATCCAAGTGCCTATTTTCCTGACAAATTAACCAATACTTGTCAATGTTGCTTGGTTTCTTGTCTCATATCTCATGCTCTTGGGATTCACATTGCATTTCAAAGTCTATTTTGCATTTACAATTGAAATGGCTCCCTACCTCAAGCTCACGGTTTTCGCACATCACATGGTTTCCAATTAAAAGTGTTAAATTGATGCAAACATTTCATTGACTTAGATCTAAGTGTATTTGTTTTGGAGCGTGTAGTTCTAACTGCTTTTGCTGCCATGCAAGCATAAATGTGGCACATAGATATTGTAGGGATTATATAATCATGTGACAGCTGCCTTGAATGATCCTACCATCGGTGATGCATGTTATCCATGTGGCCATACATTGCCATTTGTTTCAGTGCAATGTCTATCTCGCACGTTGCAGCTGATCTAAATGATCTGGTCTAGTCTTTAGCTAATACTAAGTTTCTTAAAGGTATGTTCGAAAGTTGTGAGATAAAATTACATTTTGAAAGATAAATAATTGAGATTAGTGATAGTGCAGTTGGAGAGTTTAGCTTTTAAGACCCTTGCCCTTGCAATTTTGTGGGTCAAGGGATTAAAATTTGTCAAGTGAGGGAAATATTACAAGGGAAGAGTATTGTTAATGTTTAGTTTGGCTTTTTTAGTCTTACGTATTTTAAAACAATACATAGATTTGTAATCATCTTTTATTATAAATCTAGTATTTAAAAAGGTCATTAGGAGTGTAATAATAATCATCAAATATGTATTTCATTGATGTTAGGTTTATTTGAATTTTTAATAAATTATATGCAGTCTAATTTCTAATAAATAGCCTTTAAAGCTATATTAGAAATCATTGTTCTACTCTTGAAGTATTTTAGTTGAGTGGACAAATAGTCTTACTCTCAAGATTGTCTTATAAGAGTCATTCGAGTAAAATGTCAAAATAAATAAAAAAACAAAAAAATTTACGGGCGCATTTTCGGTGTAATCGGACGTCCATCTTGTGGGGGATTTCTTTATCTGGAAACGATTTGCATGATCATATTTGACCGAGTTAGCAACATCAATCGGAGGATGGAGGACATTCAACATCCTCTCGTAAGTCCGTTAGCGACGGGGCTGCATAATAGAGTGTGGCAAATAAATTGTGCGGAAATGAAAATGTCAAGACCGGAGTCCAACACTAACAAATACCGTGTGAGATCGAGTAGTAAGGATATAGTGCGAGAGGCTTTAAGAGGTGATGAAGACTTAGTCTTCATTTTTTGTTTTTCATGTTTTCAAGATGGTCTCGATTGAGAATAAGAATAGATGTACATTCTTGTTCACATTTGTAATAAGTAAGCATAACTATGATGTATTCCCCGATGTAAGGATATAGTAGGAAAGCTAAATCACAATGTATTGCAACATCATGATACTTGAAAAGGATGAACAAATGTGTCCTTGTTCATACCTAGGTTAGTGGTCATTGTGTGAAACCGTTTGTGAAGATTGAACAAATGTAGAATACCTATTCGTGGTTCCCACACTGGTTTGGTTAGTTGATTTCCCATCAGTGCATGGTTGATGAGAGGTTGATGAGTTTCTTCTCTACCTTTAGTTCGAGTTGTGGACCAAGATCATGAGCAAGAAGAGGTGGCATGCTGCGCTTGAGGAGTGTAATGGTTTTTCTACCATGTTCACACTAAGGGGGAATGTTAGGAATATAATGTTAGTGCTCTATTGTTTGAGTGAACATGTCTTCAATTTATTGTTGTATGGGTGGGAATAATAGTGAGATGTAATACCAACTCACACGTAACTAGATGTGGGAGATATTAAGTTGACGAGAATATTGAGTTGTTGAACCTACTCTATTATGGGTTTGGCGTAGATATATTAGAAATTTGGTTCTTTCCTAACTCCTTATATTAAGGAGAAGTATAGGCCTATTTATATGTTACTCCCTTATTGTAAACACATGTCATGTATGAGTCCCGAATGAATAAAAGAGTATTATTTGAGTGTTTATTTATGAAAGTCTCAACCAAAATCATCATCAAGGAGAGAACACGAAATATTTGCATGGCAACTAGAAAGGTCAGGTTTTCACGTGAATCCTATAAGTACTTGTTTACTTCTAATTTTTAATAAGTTTTAGTATTGTTTGTGGTTTGTAGCTTAAGGTTTAAAATCTTGTAAAATTAACGACTATGAGAGGCTTTTGAAGAAGGAAGCTTTCAGGATTTCATGGATGTTTGTGAACTGATCATGCATGTATAATGTGTGGATAATAATTCATTGCAATCTTAAGAAAGTGTTGCTCGAGGTGCACATTTCGATGGATCTTTCTGTGTGATTAGTGAAGGAAACATATTTTGGGTAGATTAGAAGGATTTTGATAACTATTAAGGATGTCGTGTGTTAGAGTTTATAAAAGTGATGTTTCGTATGTATTCGTATAATTGTCAAGATAGAGTTTGATCCATAGTTGCACAAAGAAACATCTCCGACCACAAAAATGTGTCTCGTAGATTAGTACTCATCTCGTAGATTGGTACTCATTGGTATTTGTCTTGAAGACTTGCATTTTAGTGCTATTTTTAATACAATTTGTACACTTGACCCTAGATATGATGAAATATCATAGATAAATATCAATATGATTACTTTTATCTTTTGTAAATGTCTAATATCTTATTTTAAAAAGTTATTGTTTTTCTTCCTTTGTCAACATCTAATATCTATATTTCAAGAAGTTACTTTTTTTCTTAAACTATATTAGGTTGTATAACATTGTTTTTTCTAAAAGTTACATATATAAAATAATATATAAATATTTTTCACAGTCTCCAAGTACATGTCTTCTATTTTGTTGAAAAATGGCGTCTTTGTCCCCGTCTCCTCATACTAGTACCGGTACAAGTCTTCTCGTGACTATGGTTTGATCCATTATTTTCATTTGTAAATGCTCATATGGGCTGATCTTTGTGATACTCCCTAGAATGTGGATCTTGGATCGCTTTAGTGTGCTTTGGATGAGACGCTTATGGGCAAGCTTGAGTGAAAATCCTAGCTTAGGTAGAGTTCTTTTGGTATGTTTTTGTTGTGTGTTAGGTTTGATCCACACGTATATATGGACAATACACAAGATTATAGAATGACAACACATGCAATACTGTTTTTATCACCTGCAGCTAAATCATTAAATTCTCCAGCTTTATCTCACCTTCCTTATTACAGTCAAGATCCGCATTATAGAATCGGTCAATTTCCATAATCTCTGATATTTACTGTCAAGTTTGTCATGTCATTCACCCGATCTCTGTGAAACCTGGCAGACAATGGAATTAGAAATCACTGCAGAATTAAGAGTCACTCTTCAATCATCTTTGATCAATATTCAACACTCAAGTTATATTTGAAACTCCAGCTAAGAGTAAACAAAAATTTGTTGAAACCTCAAATACGACATTTGAGAGTATAGAGTGGGGCATGAAAGAAAACATTCCTCAATAGGACACCATTGCCTGAGAGTACTGTAATAACCCTTTCAAAGGTTTTAACCAAACACACCAAATGCAGATCTGAAATTTAAATTGCAGCAGACTGAAAGAGTAAAATCAGCGACTTGAACTATCACCAAAAATGCCAAAAATCACCACAAAACACCACAAACCAACTCGCCAATATTTTATATATATTTTATGGAATATTAGGAGCCAAAATCACAAAGGAATGCTGAAGAATACATTGTTGGAAATTAAATATGAATTGGAAATTGCAGCCACAAGAAAAATATGAAATATGGGTCTAGAAACCCTCTAAATTCACCAAACTTTAGATTCCGGCCTTTAAAAATATTACAAATCAGATTATCAAATCAAATTTCTCAAATACTTCACCAAATGTGCCAAACCCTACCCAAGGTAGGTCGCTCCACCCTAAATAATTCAATTACCAGCTGGAAATTACAAATAGATCTTCAAATCAGCTCTTCACTTCAAGACCAAACAATGATGAAGGGTTTTCATCCTTCCAAGAAGCCTCACAAGAGGGTTTTCGTCCTCAAGTGGTTGAACAAGGAACAACAAGCACAATGCCCAAGTAGAATAAAATGTGCCATCATAGAAAGCCATGAAAATGTGCAAAGATAGAAAGCCATGTTAGGGTGAAGACCATCCGTAGGGCTGATCCAAGTGTGTTGGGTGAGTTGCTTGCAAATGTCTTCTCTGATAATCATGTGCAGATCCTATTTACTCGGTAAGAGGTGGGCAAGTGCATCAAGGAGTATCGAAGGTGGGAGATGGTCCATCCGAATTCCTAGAGATTTGAGAAGACACGAGACCGGCATACCAATGTAGAACAACCACTATGATCAGAAAGAGCAATAGCCTCCGAGGAACGGTAGGTGAGGTAGAGATACCTATCCCTGCCAATGGAAGAGCCTGAGAGACCCCGGATGCGATGCAAAAGCGAAACCAAGGCTAAATAGTCTCCAATCTAAATGGGTGAGCTTCGAACTTGGCCAAAATGATATTGTGCGGAATTGTCTCTCTCGCACTTGATGCGTCCGAGCATGAGGATGTGAACCTGCTCAACTATAGCCCAATCAGAAATATAAAAATATAAAAATATTAGATCAAATATATTATAAAGATGCTCAAGGGTCTTCTCCTTCATTTTTGCTTCTTTGCCATGGAGAAGGAATGACAAGAAGACCAAATATCAGCTCTTAAGTGGGAAAAAGGGACATTACAGTCCTCCCTTCCCAAAATTGCTTGTCCTCAAGCAATTGCAAGTGCCCGGATCCCAAACAAGTTTCAGCTGCTCCCTTTTTGTATAATCACCATCCAAGCATTGGTAATCCACCATCTCCTTCCTGTTGTCCCAATCACCAATAGAATCTCGCTCTTTTCCTTCAAAATTCAAGATGAGAGGAGCTAGAATCCCACCTCCAATTGTACAAAATAGTGCAAGAGTGTCATTGTGTAGAAAATACAATCTCCGGCTATAGAAATGTCTTTTTAAGAGCCAAGGCTTCAAGAAGAACAAACTGAAAATGAATAAATCAGCAGACCCTTTGGTGGAACCATCTTCAATTTGACCCTTGGGTCAAGGTATTTGCCATCCCATCTTTCTCCCATGTTTAGACCATTGATTCCTTGAGAGAAATAACACCATAGTGACTGAATGAGGGCTGCAAAATGACTACAACAGCCATGAAGTGTTTGGTACCTCTTCAACCATGTGCTTAGAAGCTCCTTCTTTGGTACCTTATAGGTAAACAAATGGCTGGAAAATTTGTGATCAGCAGTAGAAAGGAGAGTACAATAGATGAAATCATGACATACCTTCAAAGTTCCCCTTTCCATCCATGCTATGGGAGTTGGCCACAAGATTACAACTGATAAGAACTTGGAGAGATGGCTGGAAATGCTCATACAAAAGCTTATGGCAGCGTTATTGGAAATAAAAAATATGGTAGTCTTACTACCTTCCAACGGAAATCTTCTTTCCTCATTTTTCCTTGATAGAATGCTCTCAAAAAATGAAAACATACTGCTGTTCGTGACTGGAAATGGCAGCCCCAAATCTGATTTTTGCAAACTCAGCCCTAGAACCATAGCATAACAACTACCAAACTGAAATCTTATGGAAAAAACCAAATTTGTGAATAGCATAAGGACTAAAATTTGCCTTACATGGGCTGGAAAATGAAGATCAACAAGCTCATGATTGAAATCAACAAACATGTTAGATCTGAACACAACATTCTTGCATTCCTTTCTTGCCCCAAAAATAAATGCTTGGAATACCAAAATAAGTATTCGGGCTGCATGCTTACCGCTGTCCATAATCCCCACAATTCGTCCAACTCATGACTGAAAATGTGCATCCTATCATCCAATGAAGTGACAACAACTGGACATTCATCACTATTGATTAGAAGAGTTTTGAAAATCTGAAAATTACCATCTCTAATGGCTGCCCTGAACATGCTTATTCCACCCTCAATGCAAAGTGGAACATTTTCCCAAACTTCTCCATCAAACACACCATTAGCAAACTTGTTCTTTACATACTCAGCTGAAATTAGTGACTTCCAATCCGCTGTAATTTTAGATAAAGAACAGAAATGTGACTCCCATGAAATGGTATCTTCCACCAAATAACAAATTTCAAGTGTTTCCGGAAGCATACCTTGCAAAGAGATCTTCTTACCTTTGTCTATGAGGCTTATCTTCATGCTTTGATAGTTGAGAGTGAGCTCTCCCAACGAATGCCACCATTGAACTCCAAGCACAATACCCAAATCAGCCATCACATCGAAATCAACACATACCTTACATGGTTCCAATGCAATTTGGAGTTGAGGACACCACTTGGTATGTTGTATAGAGTGACCATCCGCTAACTTCACAATGAGTCCTTTGAAGCCTTCAACCTTCAATCCCACTTGTGCCACCAAGCACTCATTAATAGAACCATGAGTGTCTTCACCATTAACCAAACTAGTGGCTCCTTGTCCTTGGAAGGTAGAATCCTTCACAACCTTGTTAGCATACATAATGATTTCAAAATAATCCTTCCTCAAAATTTCTTTTAACCATGTGCATGGGGTAAGAATATCATAATCTTCCTTTCTACAATGCAAGAGGTCAACCGAACCATGTACCCTTGCAAGGAGATATCTAAATGCCATGTGTCATCCCACAAGTTCTTCATATCATCATCCAAACTTGGCATATGATCTTTAACAACAACTTTCCCAAAAGGATATAAGTATGGCAGCAATATAAAAGAAAATAAAGTGTGATTTCCATCATACCTTGGGTTGTCCATCACATATCTACCTTCCCATGCCGGATGAGGAGTGATCGAAACATCCTCCATATTCCCAATCTTGAGACTCAGAATTTCTGAGTTGGAATCAGCCTTCTTCTTCTCTTCAGATTCAACAAATGAAGCTCTTTTCACTGTGTCTTCAACAATATCTAACTGATACTTGCTTGGGACACCTTCATGGTGCTTGCCGGAGTCATGTACACCAATAAATGGCCCTTTGTTGACTGCTGTTCTGAAAATTCCAGCAAGCTCTTCATTACCATAATTATGCAAATAAAATTCTTCCTTCCTTGATCCCAACTTTGGAATGTCTTGAAGATGGATGGGGGCTTCTTGGAAAAGATTATCTTTCTCTTTAGTACCCTTCATCCTCTCATCTTTGTAAGAATAATGCTTATGATGATCAAACCCTTGCAAACACATATTGTGAGGGTGATGCAATAAATTAAATTGCTTACCATTTGTCGTTGATTTGTAAATTCCAGCAGGTTGAAAACCCTCATAAGTATCAGGCGTGACTTCCTTTTCAAGGGCATGCTTCTCAACTGGAACATCTTGATTGTTAGCCTCACTGCACTCTTGTAGATCTGATTTTATTTCATCTACTTGCCGCCACATGCAATCATTAGAACCCACAAAAACATCATTTATTTTCAAAGAATCTTTACCTTCATGTTGGATATCGGTCTTCCCTTGTTCTTGTTCTTCTTCTTGCTCTACCCTTGCAAATTGAAAGCCCTTCTCTTCCTCTCTCTGTGGCATGGCATGTCTAGGCTCGGGCCTAAATCTTCTTCTATTCCACCCTATGAACTGAACAAGAGAAATAGCCTCACGGTTCTCCCTTGGTAAGGCCATGTATTCCTCATAACTTGTTGCAATATTCCTTCCACCCATAGGTCTTGTTTTTCTTCCGGAATAACCTCTTTTCTAGGAAGGAATGTGGGCTTCAAACTCAATCCTCGGGCTGACCCCATGGGTTGCTTGACATTAATAGCTCCATTCAAGCTTCTTTCACCACTTTGAACCCTAGGTTCAATCATCATTTGGAGAGATAGGGCAAGAAAATCCATGGTGTCTGCCAGTCTCTCTTGGTCGGAAATTAATTTATCCATTGAAACCCTAGGCCTTTCAAGGTTTTTAACCAAACACACCAAATGCAGATCTGAAATTTAAATTACAGCAGACTAAAAGAGTAAAATCAGCAACTTGAACTATCGCCAAAAATGACAAAAATCACCACAAAATACCACAAACCAACTCACCAAGATATTTTATATATATTTTATGGAATATTAGGAGCCAAAATCACAAAGGAATGCTAAAGAATACTGTTGGAAATTAAATATGAACTGGAAATTGCAGCCACAAGAAAAATATAAAATATGGGTCTAGAAACCCTCTAAATTCTTCACCAAGCTTCAGATTTCGGCTTTCAAAAATATTACAGATCAGATTATAAAATCAAATTTCTCAAATACTTCACCAAATGTGCCAAACCCTACCCAAGGTAGGTCGCTCCACCCTAAATAATTCAATTACCAACTGGAAATTACAAATAGATCTTCAAATCAGCTCTTCATTTCTAGACGAAACAATGATGAAGGGTTTTCATCCTTCACCCAAGCCACTAGAAGGGTTTTCATCCTTCTAAGAAGCCTCACAAGAGGGTTTTCTTCCTCAAATGGATGAACAAGGAGCAACAAGCTCGTAATGCCAAAGTAGAATAAAATGCGTCAATTCTCCCTACAAATGATGCCTTTAATCTCCTTTTATATCCTCCTTTTTGGTGCCAAAGCTCAATTAGAAAAAGCTGACTTGTATAATGCAAGAAAACACTAAAAGAAATATAAAAAATATTAGATAAATATATTATAAAGATGCTTAAGGACCTTCTCCTTCATTTTTGCTTCTTTGTCATGGAGAAGTAATGGCAAGAAGACCAAATATCAACTCTTAGGTGGGAAAATGGACATTACAATGTAATGCTTATATTTTAGGTCTATTGAAGAGTCTCCTTACTAATCAAGACTACATCAAGTATCCATGCCGCCAACTTGATCCGTAAACTAGGTGGATATTCCACACTAGGTTTCACCAACACAAATCTTTCCTATTCCAATTCAAATAAAGTGACGAATAATTCAAATTTGCAAGTAAACCATGACGAGTTCATTAGCTAGATAATATCCTAACATGTTCATTCATATTATTAATATTTTGAATTAGGTATCGGGGGTAGGTTAGAGAGGTGGGCTAGGAGAGAGGTCGCGTTAGTTTTAGTATAAAACTAAAAACATTTGAATCCTAGTTTTTAAAACCAAATACTTTAAAATTGCAAAAGGAGTGCGGTCACAAAGTTAAATTATAACCTCTTTTTAAATAAGAAAATCTCAATTAAGAGATTCTTAGCCAAGAAATAGTAAGATGGTAGAAAACTAAGATTGAGAATGTTTTTCAACACAAATGATATTATTTCACCATCTTAATTATTCGAAGAAGCATTGATAAATGATTAAAGATTATCATTATGGTAATTTGTAATATGTATCAATGGCTTTAAACTCTCTTTCTACAACAAATGTGTATTGAGAAAATAATAATTGAGTGGGAAACGTGATATATTTTCAGTTTGATATATTATGGTAAAAGTTAAAAGGGCTAAATAAAATTGTAATGGAAAAATGGGTAAGGTACACGGGAAAAAAGGGGTATTTTTATTTTAATGATATAATGGGAGGGGTATTATCATTGAATAAGTATAGGTAAAAACTAACATTAAGGGATTCTTTAATACCCTTCAAACGAACATGCTATACCATAGTTTTATTAAGTGAAACGCACATGAATTAAACTCGAGCTATAACATGTTGGAAATGAACGTGTATCTTATAAAACATATACAAAAGGAAGAAGAGAACAAGTGCAAGCACACGTAACACAAGAATTGTCCTAGAGAAACCCAAAAAGGAAAAAAATTATACTCGCGAAGCAATAACACTCCCTTTCACTAAGCAATTCACAGCTTTTAGATCATACTTCCATTTTGATGGCCTTTATGCAAATAAAACTCTCTCCAAAGCTTGCACAATACTTAACACTCTCATACATTACCAACTGGTAGGAACTAAATGTGTAACCATTGAGAAAGACTCCAACTTTGTTATCAACAACAACAAGAATCCAATTCCATAACTCTTACATTCTTTCATGATAATTGATACCCAACACACCTACAAAGATGCCCCTTCTTTGAGAAACTACCAAGAAACCATTTTGGAAGTCGAGTCATTCTCATTTGTTACATTTCAAGCATTTTACTTTGTTGCATGACAAAACTGCTACCCTCTGCAGACCAGCAATTGTACAACCACCATAGCATTGCGAAACCGCCATGGCTGTTGGCAATCACCACCGACGGTCACGCGCAATCGCCACTAAGGGCTCCACAATCACCATTTGTCGTTAGGGGTGGTTTTGTCACCAAAAATGTCCTCAATCTTTTAGAGGCCATAATTTTTGCATACGAACTCGAAATCGGGTGTCGTTTGTTTGAAAGTGTGTATTTTTTTTTCCGAGAGGAATCCAAATATGTCATCAAAACATATAAGGTTTTATATTGTGGTTTTACAATAAATTTCTTCTTCTTTCAAATGTTTACAATATGAATTACATGAATTGGGCATATCTAGATCCAATTTTGGATCATACCTCCCCAATTTGAGGCTTTTAAAGCCCTAAAAGATTCAATGATTGATCAAGTGAGGAAATTTCTTCCCCACCTCTTTTTTGGAATACCATTTAACGTTGCTAGGTAGTTGATCCTTTAACCCAACAAGCCAATGTTCTTGCTTTCCTTTTCGTGTTGTCCTTTTCTTCTTCCACAATACAACATCCTCCGCCAACTCTATTTGACTATCGTGTTAAAGATCTTCAATCGAAGCAAGTAACTCCTCATCTTCACTATCTAACATAGAAGGCTCAAAGAGACGCAAGTTCTCAACATTGACAATTGAATAGATTTTCGTGTAAGGAGGCAAATCAAGCCTAAAAGCATTTTGCCCACTTGTTCAAGAATCTCAAATGGACCATACCTCAAAGGCTTGAGCTTTTTAGCAGCACCTTGGAGCCTATCTCTACTCAAGTACAACCATACCTTATCCCCAACAAGGAAAGAATGCTTAGTTCTATGCTGATCATGTCGTGCTTTGTACTTGTTTTATGACTCTAATCTCTTTTGCACATGGAAGTGAATTTGTTGATTTTTTTCAATGAGTTTCTTAGCTTTGCAAACTTCCAGATCCATTTCCCATTGTCCTTGCATGGTGCTCTCAAAACAACATCAAATGCACATGTAGGTAGATAGCCAAAACAAGTTTCAAAAGGAGTTTACTAGTAGAAGCATGAATTGCCCGGTTATAAGAATGTTGGATATATACCAAATTTTCATCCCATGTCTTAGGATGCTTCTTATTATACCCTCTCAAGAGTTGTACCAATGTTTTATTTACCATTTACATGTCCATTAGTTTGTGGGTTGGACCGCTTCAACTTTGTATCCATCTTCTCCCACAATGTAGCCCAAAACTCGCCAACAAATCTTGAGTCCTGATATGAAATAATAGAGTTAGGCAAACCAAAATGAACCCACACATTAGCAAAAACATCTTAGTTTCATCATTGCTCTCAAGGGTTTTCTTACAAGGAATAAGAATACACATCTTGCTAAACCAGTCCACAACCACAAAGAGATAGTCATGACCCTTCTTTGACATAGGCAGCCCACCTACAAAATCCATGGATATACTTTCCCATGGCCTAGAAGGAACCGGTAATGGCATATATAACCCCAACTTTTTGTTACTAGGCTTGCTAGTACTACATAAAACACAACCTTTGATAAACTTGGCAACATCAACTTGCATATTAGGCCAATAAACATACCTTTGTAAGTGTGCAACAGTCTTTGTAACACCAAAATGTCTTGCAACCTTGGAAGTATGTGCTTCTCTCATCAACTGAACTCTTTCCTCCTTAGGCACACAAAGCTTACCCTTCTTGTAGAGCAACCCATCTTGGAGATAGAACTCTCCCTTAGGCTCAAAACCCATGCCTTGGGGCTTCTTTGCTTGAAGGAATGGCTCCCAAAATCTGAATCTTGCTCATATCCTTCTATGTAAGACTCATCCAAAAAAGGCTCAAGAAGAGTTATGGTGCCCATAGCTGAAAGCAAAGGAGGTCTAGACAACATATCAACTAGCTTGTTAGTCACACCTTTCTTATACTTGATAACTAAATGAAATTGTTGCAAGAAACCCATCCACTTATAGTGTTTAGTTTGCTGAAGTTTGTTTTGAGCTTACAAATATTGAAGAGGTTGATGATCTGTATGAATAATAGTTTCCTTACCCATGAGATAGTGCTTCCATTTCTTGACCGCTTGAACAAGAGCATATAGTTCCTTATTGTATGTACAATAATTCAAAATTGCACCATGAAACAACTCAGAATGATAACATATAGGCCTACCTCCTTGAAGTAGGACAACCCCCATAACATAGTCACTAGCATCCATTTCCACCTCAAAAGGCAGCTACAAGTTAGGAAAAGCTAAAATAGAGCATGACTAATCTTATATTTAAAAATATCAAATGCATCTTGTTGCTTCTTACCCCAAGAAAAAGTCTTACCACATGTTGTAATAGAATGCAAAGGAGCAGCCATGGAGGAGAAGTTCTTGATGAACTTTCGTAGATATTGAATTGCACCAACAAAACTCCTTCAATCACATTAGAAGGCTTGGGCCAACTCAAAATGGCCTCTATCTTGGCTGGATCTTTCCTCAACTCACCATCTGCAAGAAGACAAGTGATTGTTGAGAAAATTCACACTTCTTCTCATTCAACACCAATTGGTTCTCCTTCAAAACTTGTAAAACTTGTTTTAAATGAACAACATGCTCATCAAAAGTCTTACTAAAAACAAGAATATCATCCAAATACACAAAAAGGAATCAATAAATGGCCTCATTACCTCATTCATCACCGCATAAAGGTAGCTGGTGCATTACATAGCCCGAAGGGTAGAACCAACCACTCATACAACCCTTGCCTTGTCTTGAATGTTGTTTTCCAAATGTCCTCTTCCTTTATCTGCACTTGGTGGTATCCGATTTCAAATCAAGCTTAGAAAAGTACCTAGCATGCTACAATTGATCTAGCAAATCATCAATCCGTGGAAGAGGGTACCTATTTTTATGGTTATCTTATTAAGTGCTCTATAATCAACACACATTCTCCATGTACCATCTTTCTTAGGTACTAAAACAATAGGAGAACCACATGGAGAAGTACTAGGATGGATTACACCTTGATTAATCAAATATTGTAACTGTTGTTTTACCTCATTGGCATCCTTTAAGGACTGCCTATACAAACCGAGATTTGGAAGTGGGTTGTCCGATAGCAAATGGATTTCATGCTCAATTGGCCTAGATGGTGGCAACCCCTTAGGCTCTTGGAAAACATCCTTGAACTGCTGTACCAACTCATTCATTTGCTTTTCTCTTTGTTAGTAAACATACTGCAAGAGGTCTTAGATGCAACAACTTCCTTATCTTGAATATCTCTCAAAAGAAGCAAAACAAACTTCCCACTAGCATTAATAAGCTTCTTAGCTTCAAAGGAACTTACCAAAGAGATTTTGAGTCTCCTTTATAGGCTAAAATGATGTAGCTCTTACCATCCTTTATCAAGTGATGTTGGTTGGCTCTCCTCATGAAGATAACATCCCGGATATACAAGTAGGGGCTGCCAAACACTACACCACACACATCAAGAGGCACAACATCCACCGTAACTTCATCAATGAAATGTGCATTAATACCAAACTGAACCTTACATTGCTTGGTGACCTTGATGTCTACACCTTTCTTCACCCATCCCAAGGAATAAGGGCTTGGATGATTGTAAGTCTCTATTTTCAACTTATCTACTAACTCCTTGCTTATCAAATTAGCTTGAGAACAAGTATCAAAAAATTATCCACTTTTGTTTTATTCGTTTGAATCTTAATATGAAAAAGCTTAACAAGTTCACTATCTTGAGCATTAGTACTACCCAAACATACCTCTTTGTTGATGAGGTACAACACAAAGTTTCATCCACATCAGAGTTGCAACCTATCTTCTCTCCTTGGAGAGTGGCCATAGCCTTTTTCTTCTTTTTATTCTTGAATGGGTGCAACTTTGGATGGAGCTTCCAACATTTTTCCTCGGAATGAGTGTCAACATTACATTCACCACAATGAACTTTAGTATCCTTGTTAGAAATGGAAGTAACATTTTTTTCTTACCCTTTCCTTTACCCTTTTCCTTGGACTCACCTTGCTGTTTTGGAGCATTTTAATGTAGACGAACCTTTTTCTTGTCCATCTCTAAGTAGTGAGCTTGAGAACAAGCCTCATCTACATTTGTAGGCTTGGCCAAGAGGACGGGTCTCCTCAAATGGCTATGGAGTCCACTAACATACTTCATCAAGATGTCTCGATCCGTTATATCTTTTCCCATTTGGACAACCTTCTTGCGGAACTCACTTGTGTACTCTTGCATGCTTTGGCCTTGCTTTTGCCTGAGATATTGCCAATACATGGACCTCTCTTCCTCATAACAAATAGGATAAAATTGCTTCTTGATTAACATCTTAAAATCATCCCACTTAGTAATAGGAGGAAGCTTTTTAACAACCAAGGTATGTACATAACTTTCAAACCAAGTTAGAGCATGATTGATTAATTTTAACCTTGCAAAAGAAATTTGCCGACCTTCATTAATTTGATGCAAATTGAAATATACCTCAAGTTGAGCTAGCCAATGGTCTAGCTTCTCAACATTCACATCTCCATCATAGGGTTGAATCTCTATCTTTGCCTCAGCCTTGAAAGGAGGTGGAGCCTAGTTGGCACGGGGTGATTCTCCTTCTTCTCATGCTTAGGAGCATCCTCCTTGTCCTCCCTTAGCGCCCCAGTAGAAACACCAATATTTTCCATGAAAAGTGCATGATGGACTCTAACCAGTCAAGCTTACACATAGAAAGAGAGATGTTAGCCACATCCTCTTCAAGCTTGTGAAATCTCTCCTCTGCTGTTTGGGCATCTTCATCATCAATATGAGCCATACTATGAAATCCTTGCTTCCACTTTCTTGTGAAAATCTCTGCTTCAAAGAGCACTAGGATACCTTCACCACTAGCATTGCTGGCTCTAGTGACTGGCATAAATTGCAATGCAACACAATAACAATGCCACACAAAGAAAAATACTGATAATAACCAACTCGATACCAATTTGATCCATAAACCAGGTGGATATTCCACACTAGGTTTCACCAACACAGATCGTTCTTGTTCCGATTCAAATATAGTGATGAATAACTCAAATTTGCAAGTAAACCAAAGTTATAACACGGTGGAAATGAATGTGTAACTTATAAAGCACATACAATAGGAAGAAGAGAACAAGTGCAAGTGCACAAGAGCACAAGATTTATCCTGGAGAAACCCAATAAGGGAAAAATTCCAACGGGTGAGGCAATAACACTCCCCTTCACTATGTAATTCACAATTTGTACATCATACTACCATTTTCATGGCCTTTATGGAAAGAAAACTCTCTCCAAAGCTTGTACAAGACTTAGTTAGCACTTTACAAACATTCTCTCCACTTCACAACGCTCTCATACATCACCAATTGCTATGAACTGAATGTGTAACCATGGAGAAAGACTCCAACTTGCTTATCAACAGCATTGGGAATCCAATTCCATATCTCCTCTTACATTCTTTCATGATAACTGACACCCAACATACTTGCAAAGATGCCCCTGCCATGAGAAACTACCAAGAAACAATTTTGGAAGTTGAATCATTCTCATCTGTTATGTTTCAAGCATTTTACTTCGTTCTGTGACAGAACCGTCGCTTTCCACAGACCGGTAGTTGCATAACTGCCACAACAGCTGCGAAACCGCCGTGACAGTTGCGAAACCGCCATGGCGGTTGTACAACTGCCACTCTGTCTTTAGGGGTTGTTTTGTCACCAAAAATATCTTCAATCTTCTAGAGGCCATAACTTTTGCATATAAACTTGAAATCGGGTGTTATTTTTTTAAGTGTATGTTTTTAGAGGAATCCAAATATGTCATCAAAACATATAGGTTCTATTGTGGTTTTACATCTTTTTTTGAAGTGCTTACAATATGAATTATATGAATTGGGCATATCTAGATCCAATTTTGCATCACAACTAGGCAGATCACACAGCCAATTCAACACAAACTACATCAATTAGACTAGACACGAGCCAATAGGTAGTTCAATAGGTACACTTGCTCAAAGATCCCAGTAAGACAAATAGCACAATTGTTGACAGAGAAGCTATAAGTCAAAAATCAAACCAGCAGCAATTGACCCATAATAATTAGCGACCTCCATTTTATGCCTTTCAAACTAGGAATCTCTTGCTGTTGGTAGATTGTCTGGTATATGTTGTTGATGAATGATGTCTGATTGACCAACAGGTGTCAACGAGGTTTTAATTGTGTTGCCCATTAACAGTTACACATCTGGAAAATGTCTTCAATATCTGATTAATATTGCCTGTGTTCAATTTGCTTGTTAAACAAATCAAGGAACAGTATCCTTTATTCACAGGTGGTGGGATAATCAGAACATCTATGGTTCATTAAAGTAAGAGATTTAGCTGCTATTAATTTCTATATTTGGAAATCATATATTCTTCAGCCTCAACTTCCTAGAGCAAAATACTTTTATTTTTAGGATATAGTGTTTTTCCTAGTTTGGCGCTGCAAGAAACTTATTGCTAGCCAGAATGAAATCTCAAGTGATGTAGGAAGTCTTAGAGTAAGCATTCGAATTTGCAATCATCAAAATTTGAACATAAGTGTTTTTGTCAGGCAGAAAGCACTTAGTTCACCATATTTCTTTTGATTAACAAACTAGCGTTGGATTGTTTAGTAGAAGATGATTCATGTGACAGGGATTGATTATTTACTATTTTATGTATTCAGGGCGTCATTTAGATGACACATGGAGAGCTTCTGTGACAGATAACCTTGCTGATGGTGTAAGATGGCGACAGGTCAAAAGTGGCATACCAAGCGGTCGTTTTGGACAAAGTTGTACAGTTATGGGAGATCTACTAGTTCTTTTTGGAGGCATTAACGATAATGGTGAACGCCTAAATGACACATGGATAGGACAAATTTTGTATGATGAAGCTCCAGTTGGAAGAATTTCATGGAAGCTATTAGAAGTTGCTGCAGCACCAGCTCCTCGTGGTGCACATGCTGGCTGCTTTGCTGGGGGCAACAGAGTTATGGTTTACGGTGGAATTGGACCAGATGGTCTGAGACTGAATGATACATGGATGTTGGATCTAACTGAAGGTCGACAACCATGTTGGCATGAAATTGAAACTTTGTTGACACCACCTCCGCGGTCGGGTCACTCGCTAACATGGATTGATGGAAATCAAATGGTTTTATTTGGCGGTAGAGGAACCCATTTTGAAGTTCTAAATGATGTTTGGATATTTGATATGCAGGGAAACCACCCAGAATGGGTCGAGCTTTGTTCATATGAACCAAATCCATCAGAGGGCATCCCAGCACCCCGCTCAGGTCATTCTGCTACTCCTGTGTTTGGAGGAAGAATCCTAATTTATGGTGGTGAAGATGCATCAAGATGCAGGAAAGGTGATATTTGGATTCTTGATCCAATTGCAGGGAGTTTTATATCGACTGTCCAGCATCTTTCACTTCAAGTCCAGATATAACAGTTCCTGATATAATGCAGAAATCCTTAGCTCAAAAGATGTGGAAGAAACTCGAGCAAAAGGGCTTCCCGCCAAATGAGAGATCATTTCATGGAGCATGCGCTATTGATTCTGGGCGCTCTATAGTTATATTTGGGGGGATGGTTGATGGTGAGCTTCAGCCAGCTGCAGCTGTTGGACTAAGCTTTGATGCTGACCTCTATCTGCTAGAACTTGTTCCTTAATCAAGAAAGGTGCGGGAGATGTCAAGAAGATTTACTGTGCAATAACAACTACAAGTCTACAAGTATGTAACTAGTATGCAAAATAAACATTTTGTACAAAAGTGTCATTTCAAAATCGCTTTCAAATTCAATGCTTCCAGCGATTTCCAGATCTTATCAGAACTTTGTCCAATGTTTTCATAAAAATGTAAATCCCAGATCTATGCATTTCATTTAGGATACTATTGGTCTGTTGGATGTGGTGTCCTTTTATATGGCTAAATCATGGAATTGTAAGTGTCTTTTACATTTAGGTACATGGGATGGACATCGAAATGACTGGATCTTATAAGAACTCATTGCAAAGGGCGGGCTTGTCCATCCCCCCCATCAATGCATTTCATATATCATGTATTAGTTATTATTCATGGTTATATTTTGAAATGCAATACATGCTGTTGGATACACACAAATTTCTGAGGAGTTCATTTTCCTCTACAAGGGAAGATATACATAATCCAAGCTGTTTTCTTCCAATTTACAAATTTTTCTTTACATATGTTGGTTGCTATGTATAATTTTCATAAAGTAATCAGGGGACTATACGTTAAACATAAGCTGGCTGCTTGAGTTCATACACAAAGCATTGCTGTTAAATCTTGAGGAAACTATGTATTGAAGTACACAACATGAAATATGTTTTGGCATTTTAGCATTGTTACGTCTTTAATGGATTTCTTCATGGTGTGAAATTAAGTAGTTTGCAGCTTTTATCCACAACGACCATTTTGTTAAGATTTTGCAGGCTTAAAGCTTTTGAGCATCTTTATGTGTTAGACGAATGGAATTTTTTTCCTGTTTTCAGCTAAGTTTGGTTAGTCAAGAATTGCAAAGACTCTTCTTTAATCTATTATTTGCATGGACGGTGGTGTTGTCTGGTTTGGTGTGAAATCCACTAGTTTGCATTTTTAATCCATAAGCACTGTCTCATCAACTGTTTGCATGCTTAAAGCTTTTGAGCATCTTTATGTGTTAGTGGGTTGAGTGGATAATCCTCTGACCACGGAGCAATTGCAAATAGCTGATCAAGTTTCCTGTTTTTAGCTAAGATTCGTAGTCAAGACTTGGAATGGATCATCTTTAAGTTGTTTGTACGAGTTGTGGTGTTGTCTGGTTTAGAGTGTTTAGCCTTCAAATTCTGAAGAGGCTAGTCAAACATTTATGAATAAATCAAAAATAAAGCTTCAATGGGTCTTTTGCCGCTCTACTGCACCTATAATGAGAAAAGAATAGACTTACAATTAAAACTTAAAAACAACTAAAAATAAAAATATCCATAAAAATACTTTGCTTGACCTTATGGGAAGCACCAACTTTGAGATTTATTTGCGAAATCCCTCATCTTGATGATTGCATTGATTACCCTATTTTCTCTACCCTTCACATGTGAAATACTGAAGTCAGTCGCTGGAGGCCTTTGATAATGTTTTTGCAACACATCTAGATTGGGATGAGTGAACATAAATCACTCACTATGCTGTTCAGTTTTTAGTGCGAAATGATACTTGTAGAACATGCATCAACATTCGCAAGTGGTTCACTAATGCAGCCAACTCAAGATCATGTACCACACAGATCTCATAATCTTTGAAATTTATTGACTAAAAACGATCACTCTAGCCTCTCGAGTTAAAATTCCCCCATAATACAACAGGGCATATGTGTAGTTTGTAACTCACAATTTGGATCAAAAGCTTGCATGATCAGATTTGAATTCAACATTTTTTTGAGGTTCTAAAAATTAACATTTGTAGAAGGGAAGTGATAAGGTTGGCTATCCGCTGAAAAATTTCAATAAATCTATGATCATTGCAATTTAACCACCTAAAACTCCCAACTTCTGCGATATCCCCGCAAATAAGCCTCTTGATAATAGCCTTTATTGCTATGCCCTTAATCTATAATATCTATTGGGATATGTATAACAAACTTTGTGGCTAATATAAACTTTTAACTTATTATATCAGAGTTATTTATGTTTTCATATTTTAGTGTAAGCAATGAAAACCTTAGCTAAAATGAAAGACAAACAATATAAACACAACCAACTTTTCTCCAAGCTCTCCTTTGCCAACTTCAATTATAAGATTGGTGAAGCATTATACTTATAGAATCTTTGAATGGTTGGATTGTGGATGCTCTAAAATATTCTCCAAATGAAGAAATGACAATGCTACGAGCAAATTAGACACAAGGAATGCAAAGTTGAATAACAATTTTGGCAGAGGTTGGCTGCAATTGCACAAAGCTTCCAGGGATTATTGCAAAGGATATGGCCTGTTTTTTTATAGAGGCTATGAAGTGGTTGAAGGTTGTTAATGAAGTCATCAATGCATATTCTTAAAATATCACTGGAGCAGGTTCGAATAAATTCATTTTACATTAAGGGGCAATATATTGTTGTTGGCAATAAGTTTGCATCCGAGAAGGTGGTTGTATGTGCAACTTTGTTGCTTCCACCTTTGTAGGATTCTAGAAGTGAAGTTGAGTGGAGTGATTAGGATAGTGAAGTGGAATCTAAGTGGAGGATGAGTAGGAAAATAAATTTATTTCTATTTTAAATAACTAATTTAATTAGCTATGAGGTGTGAGGGAGTAATTAACCATTTAATTAAATAAATGTTTAATTAATTAGCTAAAGGGTGTAGGAATTAAATTTAATTCATTCCAAGGGTACGATATAATTAAATTAATTAATTCTAAAGGGTTATGATTTAAATGATAGAATAGAGATGTACTCTAGCAAGATGAAATTAATTTAATTAATTCTAATGGGATAAAATTAACTCGGTTAACTCGGAAGAGATGTAAATAGGATATAAATAATCCAAAATAGGCTAGAAATAGGCATGTTTTTTTAGGGTGTTTACAATTAGTAGGGTTGGCTTATGAAGTAACAATGGCTCAAGTAGGGTATATATAGGAGGTAGTGATTAGTATTTAGAGATCAAATTGAGTATTCTATTTTAATTATAACGTTGTGGAGGTTGTTCCTTTCAAGTGGCTTAGTAATCTATTTTTGGATGTTTGCTCTTATTTCTATCGTCGGGTGTTCCATGTTTATTTTGAAGATTCAATTATATCTCGCAAATTGTTGTGAGCCATATTTTAGTGAAGTTATGTAATTATTTTAGGAAGCTACCCTCCAAATTCTCGAACTCTTTCGTGAGTTATTGCCATTTTAGGGGTTTTCACAAATTCACTTCACATGGAGTAAATTTTGAAAATTTTCAAAGTTCTTTACATTTTTGGGAAGCTCGCAAAAAAATAACATGGGTTTATTCTCTGTGTTTTTGTCTATCAAGTTGATATCATCTCCAAACTATGAACCCTAAATCCTTACCCTAAACCCCAAACCCTAAAACCTAAATCCTAAAGTGTAAATCATGATAGGGAGGTCAACTAGAGGCCAGGGAAAAGGTTCCTCCAATCTAAAAAGGACACAACATAAGGAAGAGATGGAATTCAAATCTCCATATTTAGAGGCTTTGGTGATGGTGTCCCAATTCTAGGAAGAAGTCCAAACATGACAAAGAAAGACGATCTAGATATGATCAAGGACAACTTGAACATAATAGAAAGATTTTCGTGCACAATTTGCATCTATCACCACAACCTTGACTCCTTTACAAACACAATTACAACCCAACAATTCCCATCCGGTCCTCATAGGATCTTCAAGCAATCTAAATCAAATCCAAATCTAAATCGATGCAACTTCAAAACTCATTTTACTCCAATTTGGGTGCTCGAAACTTGCTACTAAAACTCGAGATGGGCAAGTTTGATGAAACGAATCTGTCACACGGATAAATCAAATGAAGAATTTCTTGATTTGCATTAGACTCCATGTGCATAGAAGGTGGTATTGGCATCACTACATTTGGAACTTGAACAATACATTTGGTATCAATGGTTGTGTGCTCAAAAGAAGGGCCTTACTATTACCTAGTTAGTTTTTATCGACAAACCGCGTATGCACTAGTTAGTTTTTATCGACAACCGCGTATGCACTACTACAACAATGTGATGAAATAACTACTTCAACTAGTTAGCAAACCTACGGTAAACAAGACTCGATTAAGGATTCCATTTAGTGATTCAAGAACCTATACTTACAAGTGGAAGACATCACAAAGGGTTACCTCAATGAATTGTTTTTAGGTGGGCTCAAGAATAACATCGAGCTCATCCGAATGCTTAGTCCAAGTTTATTATTTGAGTCCATGGTATTTGCAAATAGGGAAAAGGAGAGAGAGATGGTCAACACTAGTGGGCACACATTCACTAACATCAAAGATAATAGCTCTTTTGCACCATCATTTCCACAACCAAGTAGGTTAACACTTCAACAAATGGAAGAGAAGGCAAAAAGGTTATGTTTCAATTGTGATAGAATATACGGTTGAGGACATAATCTGTGTTGAAAAGAAGTTTTACCTTGTGGGCATCAATGAAGAGCAAGTGGCGAGGTTGTTGATGAGCTCAAGTGAGGAGATTCCCAACCAACTATATATTGTCATGCATTTTCAGGGGTCAGCACCCCACAAACTCTCAAGGTAGAAGGTTTCTTAGAAAAACGTAAGGTGATTGTATTGATTGACTCAAGAAGTACTCACAAATTTGTCAACAATAAGTTGGTTGCACACTCGAATGAATTTGTTTATCCGGAACTAGATTTTTAGGTCATAGTTGCAGATGGGTGTATTGTTTAAATGTTTACGAAAATGTCATAATCTTAAACTCGCTATGGTTGACTAGTTGAATAACCCAATGTTTGCCATTCCCATGGGAGTTGCTTGATATTGTATTCAAAGTTCAATATCTCACAACATTGGGCACCATCGAGATGAACTTCTAGGATTCATTCAACTATTTCCATACAAATAGAAAGAGGGTTGAGTTGGGATGATTAAACATTGAGTCACCACATAAGGTAAGCTCTCATCAAATGCAAACAAGTCTCAACAAGGAATCAATAGGATCTTCAACATAATTCTTTTATCGTGGAATAAAAGTTGTCAAAAGTACAACCACCATCGAATTATTAGGAAGGGGTGAACAAGTTTTCAGTAGTGGTTGAGGACATGCCAAGGGAGAAGCCAACCATTAGACACACTTCTTCAATAAGGTCCCCTTCTAGACCCTTTTTGGCTCACAATTGCCATTTTCTACATCCACCCATAAGTTACAACAAAAACTTGGAGCAATCAAGGAGAACATTCAACATCACCAAAAGTGGCCTCTATCAACCAAAATATACTTGGTATTCCAAGTGTCTAATTTTAGGCACAATATTTCCTTTTAGATAGATTCACTTGAAGGAAGAATCCTCATGGAACCAGTTGATGAGAGAGGATACGACATGGAAGGATGAAGAGTTTATACAAAAATTTCCCAAGATGATCAATGTTGAGGACAATTCTTATTTGAGGAGGGACATGCTACACCCATAACCTATAATATGTATTGGGATATGCATGGCCGACTTGTGGCTAGCATAATAAGTTAACTTGTTGTATCACATTTATCTATGTTAGTAGGGCCGACCTATGTAGTAGTCGTAGCCTATGTATGGTATCTATAGGAGCTAGTGATTAGTTCCTGGAGATCATTTTGAGTATTCAAATCTCATTGTAAGGTTGTGAAGGTTTCCCCCTCAAAGTGTTTTCGTAATATATTGCTATCTTTTGTCATTATTTCTATCATTGGATGTTCTTATTCTATTATTATGGTTATATATCATTTTTCCATTTGACAATAGCTTTAATATTGACTTAATTGAGTTCATATACCATGAGTTAAAATGATAAACCCCATGAGATAGATCTTGTTTTGGAAGAAAGATAATTGTGACAGCTTTTCCATGCAACTAATGCACTTGTGCATTACAAAACTAAGCATAAATATTGCTCTTGCTCTTGGTCGCTCATGGAATGCACCAAAAATTGTCCAAGAACACCAAAACAAATTTTCCGAGAAATATTTAAACATAATGTTCATCAAGGTTCATAACGGTCAGAGAGCATTTGTTAGACCAAAGGGAAACATGATGAACTCATGGTGTTTGTATTGAGTTTTGAATGTTGTCTTGGGTACATCTTCTTTGATCCTTAAGCTGGTGGCAACCATACATGGGTTTTATCCTTGAATTTGTGTTGCCATGTTTGTGTCCCTTTAAAAACTTGAGTGGTGTAGATCCATATGTTTTTGGGTGGCAATATTTTTATAGAAATCCTTGGACAAAGTGTTCATGAAGGGTGCAAGGACTTTTTTCGGACCAAAGGGCAACATAACAAACTCATATTTGTATTTGAGTTTTGAATGTTTCCTTGGGCACATCTTTGATCCTCAATTAATGGTGCCTATGCCTAGGTGTTATCATCGGGCTTGTTTCCTATTAAATAACTTAAGTTGCACAAATCCAAGCCATGTTTTGGGTTGAAGATGTAAACATAAAAAAGCTAAGTCAACTTTTTGAGGAAATTGATCTTTGTGTGGTCAAGAAAAGAAATACAAACCTTTGGGAAATTGGAATCCACTAAGAGAGTATGGAGCACGAGGAGTGAGAATCATGAATCCGTGAGTTTTCTCGAATGGATAAGCCCCAGCTTGTGTTGGGAAATCAAAATTCAACTTGAAAGAGTTCATATGCAAGATGGTTTTTATTTCCCAAATTCCCCAAACAATAGCTGAAATCGACCAAGTGTTGGGTCTTTTTTATTTAGAAAAAAACTACAAGAAAAAGCATGGAAACAACTATATATTTATTTCGTAAGAGAAGCTTACTTAACTATTTGGGTAAATGCACGTTTTATACAATATTATTTCATCTCCAATTTTTTAGAATCTTGTCTATGCCGAACATTGAACTTCACTAATTACTTTACGGGTCCAACCACCCGTGATACAACTAACTATATAACTAACATAATACATTAATGACTATCATTAATTTATTAACTAACATTAAAATAAAGTTTCTAATATAACATTTAATATAAAGGGTTGTCTCACACACGAGATGCATGCCTTGTACACAACTATAAAAAAACTTGGACCATAAACTCGAACAAACCACCCTTGATCCCACAGACCAAAAATGATCTAGAGAAAATGATTGTGACACTATCTAATAAACTACAACTTGCAGATCAAAACTTTGTACATCCTTGTACTAAGCAACCGGTGTCACTTACACAAATCATGTAATTCAAACACAAACCATGTTGCATACAAAAATCTTGATAGGATCTTGACACAAATGATGAACATCATCCTAGGCTTACTCATCCCCTCTTACGATTCATACCTATATTGTAGTATGAGTGTCATCATGAGCATACTTAAGTATACCAAACCCTTTCTTAATCATAATTTGGTACACTTTGTATTACACATCTACCTTGATGCCCAACAAAACTAACCACTTTTCTTAGTATTACTACTTTTGGTAACCCCTTGTTAGTTGTATAATCGTCAGCGACTGATCGAATACCAATACAATAAATCCCCCCTTAGCAAATGAGAGATGATAAGCTATGCAACCAAAAACATCACCAAATAATTCGGTCCACTCCCCATCATTGATATGTAAAAAATATTGAGAAAACTACGAATATGAAGAGAACCTAAATTTGACAATCAAAATTATGACTATGTCACTTACCCTATCTTGGAATTAACAACATACTCAAGATTGGTGGGTGTCTGTCTCTTATGAGATATTTTTTAGGTACCTTTGAGCCATAGGCTTCAACAAAGAAATATGCTTTTTGATTAGACCATGATGTCTTTGAATCAAAAAAATCTCCAATTGCAATACAATGCACTTACATCTTCTTTTTATCATTTGGAAGAGTTCTTTCTAGAAGGGCATTCATGAGCATAATGTCTCATACCACCACATTCATAACATTGTGTCTTTTTCTTGGATTTGAGAGATGACTTGTGACTATTACAAATGAAGAAGATCACTTGACCAATCATGACGCCAAGAAGAATGCTTATGCTCATGTTTATGTCGGGAGGAATGTGGAAAATGTTACATGTTTCTTCTCTACTTTGTGTTTTCCTTCCTTTGTAAAATAAATACCCCTGTGTAATCTTAACAAATTTCTTCTTTGTGAATTGATGATCATGTTGAGTAAGTGATTCATAGGATGAGTCAAATGTTGATTTATTAATTTTACCATCGAGTTGCAACATTTCTAAGAAGTTTGTATAATTTGAATTGAGCCCATTCAAAATAATGGATATTATCATATTACAATAAAATTTTCCACATGTAGTACTATATTCATGTCTTATGTTTTTCATTCTAGAGTTCTATTGAGAAACATTTTCATCATCTTAAGTTTAGTGTTCAACAATTGCATTCGTAGACCAATTTTCTTATATGTTGGTTATTTGTTATATAAGTCCTTGTGTGTTTTCCAAACTTTCCAAGTGTCAAACTTAATGGTTTCTATGTGAATGATGACTTGTGAAGAGAAATAAAATTTTAATATCAAAAGTGCTCTCATATGTTGTTTTTAAAACTTAAGCAATTTTTGCATCATCGGTAGGAGGTGTAAGTTGGTTTTCAACATAATGCAAAAATTATTGAAAACAAGTGAATTTTCCATGATTATACTTGATTCTTTGTAGTTTTTAGGAGTTAATATTCTTGGTTCTAAGATGAGACTATTCTAGCCATGTTAGAAAAAAACCAACAAAAAATGAATCTATTTTTTGGGGTTTTTCCATTACCCTCTAATGGATCCTTGCTACAATGCTTATTACGCCAAAAACATCCTAATTAATCCACAATTGAGACATAATGACCACATGTAGGTGAACTAATGCATTTGCTTATTGATCCAAAAGCATCCTTATTACTCCAAAATCAAGACATAATGACCACATGTAGGTGGACCAATGCCTTTAGCAACTCCTCTATTCATTCACATAGAAATAAATTTTACATACAAATAGAAGGTATTGAGTTTTGATCTTGAGAACTCTTCACTATCAATGTCTTGGCTTCAATTTTAAACCAACTCAACCGAGTGTGTTTCAAACATAAATTCACCAAACTTAGATATATCAACCTTGCTTTCTACCGTGTGACCAAATAAAAGAAATATGCAATAGTAAAGTAAAATACCCAACATTATGAATAATCACACTCAACAATAGTAAATATTTTCCAACAAGTCGAGGGTTTATATAGGAAATGATATAAGCTAGAAAAATACATTTTTAAAGAGTTCCAACGCCATGCTACAATGTCCATGTTTATTTTCAACATATTTTAATTCCTTTGACAATTTCCAATGACTTTTGAGCTTCCAACATCACATTTGGAAATGTCAAAGTAATTTCAATATTCAAGTAATACATTCCAATGCATATTTGTAGATGTCATACTTCAAAGCCAAGTCAATGCCCTAAATAGAGAATAACCACTTTGTAGGCTTTTCAAGCAAATTTTGAATACTTTTAGGTAACACTAAGATCCTTTCTAGCAAACATTTTCACTTTTGAAAAGAAAATAATGCCTCTATCACGCTTTTCTAGAAAATGACATGCCCCAACAAATATTCAACTTCTTTAAGTGCTCCTCACACCTCTTGACAAACTTCCCATGCTCCCAGGAAGGTAAAATTGTTCAACATGTGGAAAATATGCAAAAGTAATATTGTCACTCCATCTTATAAAGTGCAGAAGTTATTTGTAGTTATCCTGCCCCTTTTAGGAAGATGTAGAGACATTTCTTATGTCCAATACATTGTCTTAGCATCCTCATGCTCTTTAATGCAAAAAACACTTCAATTCTCGCCCATGGCTCTTCTATGGATTATTCCTCAAGGATCCTACATTATGGCTTTGATACTATTTAGAGCCAATTATAAATGATTGGATGAATTCATGCTATTACAAAATTCTTTCCTCTTAAAGATTTTATTATCTTGTCCACACTTAATGCCGAACTTACTAATTATCGAACGGGCCCAACTTGTCCATAATACAACTTATCTAATAAATTAATGGCTAACATCTATTTATCACCTAATGATTACTTAAAGTTACTAATATAATATTTAACCTAAAGGGGGTGTCTCACACATGAGATGCATGTTGTGTACAAAACTACAAAAATTGGATAAAAAACCTAACAATTTTAGAAAATAAAAATAAGTGGAAAGTAGGTTAGGATAAAAAGTCAACAAAGCCCATCATTATAGAATTAGTGCCCCTGAATTGGATTGAGATCAAACATTTTTGGAAAATCGGAGATCAAGAGACAAAAAGGAAATGTAATTGGATGCTTGGCTATTAAATTTCCGTACTTTTCTTTTGATTTTGAAACCCCAAAATGGCTAGTTATGGAGTTTGGTTTTTAGATGACATGTGAATGCAAGTGAATAAAAGCATCACAAGTCCTAAATTTCCCTAAATAATACAAGACTCGACTCAATGCTCAAAGATATTGGAAAATTCCAGAGTGAAGGGTGAAGAGAAAGATTATGTTGCACTAAGAAACCTAAAATCTGAAACCGAAATATCTTGGATTGACATAATTTCAAAGACAATTAATAACCATACCTTCCTAATCTTCCAAAATTTACTAACATTTTCGCCTATAAAAGAAGATTTCACCCTTAATTATAAAATCATACCAACATATATCATCTAAACACTTAACTAAGTTGAACTATAATTTTCGTTTGACCATTATGCATTTTGCAACATCAAATTGTATGTTTGGCTGACCTACACATAACTTCATAAATGTGCCAAAGTTTTTACACACCAATGTGACCTAATTTTTTTGATGTATGATCTTCCCTCATAATTTAATCTCTCCCCTCTTTAGGCATGCAAAGCTTCCCCAACATGTAGAGCAAACCTCCTTACAAATAGTAGTTTTCCTTAGGCTCAAAATCTGCACTTTTTTCTCCATGTCAATGCTGAAATACATCCCCAAAATCTATATCATACTCATTTCCTTAATCATACGCCTATTGAAAAATGGGTGAAACTAATATTTAGTGCCCGAAGTTGAAACTAATGTCGGTCTAGACAACACATCAACCAAGTTAGTAATCTCACTTTTATATTTAATAGCCAAATGAAATTATTGCGAACAAGCTATCTACATGTAATGATGTGTTTACTACAAGCTTTGCAAATATTAGAGTGGTTTCAATCCATGTAGCTAGTGGTTTCTTTCCCAATTGAGTAGTTCTTCGATTTACTTAACACACACACATGCACACACACACATGCACACGCACACGCACACACACACGCACACACACACACACGTGCACGCATGCACACACACACACACACACACACACACACACACACACACACACACGCGGCCATGCGCACACACACACACGCACACGCACACGCACACGCACACGCACACGCACACGCACACGCACACGCACGCGCACGCACACGCACGCGCACGCACACGCACACGCACACGCACACGCACACGCACACGCACACACGCGTGCGCACACACGCACACACGCGCACACTGCGCGCGCGCACACACACACATGCACACACACACGCACACACGCGCACACACATGCACACACACGCACACACGCACACGCACGCGCGTGCACACACACACACACACATGCACACACACACACGCACATGCACACACGCACACGCACATGCGCGCGTGCGTGCTTGCAGCCACAGCACACACACACATGCACACACATGCACACACAAATATTAAAGTAGTTTCAATCCATGTAGCTATTGGTTTCTTTCCTAACCGAGTAGTTGTTCCGTTACTTCACACACACACATGCACACACCCACGCGCACACGAACACACACGCGCACACACACACACACATGCACACACCCACATGCAAACACACACCCACCCATGTGTGCAAAATGCCCACTCTTGCCAAACATGCCCATCCACGCGTGCGCATGCACACACACACACGCATGCGCGCTCACACACACACACACACACGCAAACACACACGCACGCACATGCACACGACCGAAATGTGCATGCGACACACGTGCATGCATGCACACACACATGCACACACACACACCCACCCACACGTGCATGTGCACACCCACACACGTACACACAAACACGTGCACACACACACACACACGTGTGCGCCTGTACACACACAATATTTCAAAATCTGCTCCATGAAATGAATTTCAATGATGACAAACATGATCAACTCCTTGTAATAGAATAATCCCCATAGAATAGCCACTTGTTAGCTCTACTTGGCATGCCTTTCAACAAAATAATTGGGAGTGGTTGGAGTCTTCTACCCAATCACACACAAAAACAATCCAATAGAACCATCAAAGGAGTTGTAATAAAGAACAAATAATTATACTTGGAGATACGAGAAAAACACATATATAATCCTAATTTAGAAGAAAACATCACATAAATAAACAATTATAACATAAAATAAATGGCGTTTTCATGAAAACAAATAGTGCTAGTATATATATATATATATATATATATATATATATATATATATATATATATGATTCTCATCTTTATTCTCTCTTCACTTGTAACCTTATTAAACATTTGCACAAATATTTATAAAAATTCTCTCTCTAACATATAATGCTAACTCCATGTAACTTCCTATTTCTCCACTATCTCTAACCTATACTAATGGTGGAGAAATTAATTACAAAATATTCCCATATCTCACTTTCCACTTACAATATATTACAAAAAGTATGCTCTATAAACATTGTAATATGTTTCTCATTATTTGTGTACCTCTTCACCATTTATGACTTATGAATAATATTTTAATATCGGGAAGTTGTCTTAATATTTCTTTTCTTTGTAGGGTTGTGAAACATTTCATTTGTCTTACCTCATATTTTCCATGAAGCACATATGCCTTATAACACCCTAAGTATAACTATAGGCTTATAAAATGTTATTATCTAGCCTCGAGAGAATCTCAACATTTCAAGCTACATGATAAATGCTGCAAGTGATTTTCAGTTGCAACGTTGGCATGTGTATGAAAATAAAGAATGGCCTGATAAAAATCCTCTATATTTCTCTAAAGGGTAATTTATACTAGGATAATGAAGGGGATATGCTAAAGATTCACACCTTGAGGTTGTAAGTTTATGGAGACATGGAACTAGGAATACGATAGTACACACTCTATAGGAGATATTGGGGTCCAAAGCCTAAACCTAAAATAGGGTAGTGGTGTATAACTAGCTTATGATAGTAAATTGATGATAATAAGGTCATACATAAAATTTTAGTAAGCTAATATCGAGCTAAGGGATCTAAGACGATGTAAAACAAGAGTTGCAAGGATCAAGGGTTGTATAAGGTTTTAAGTTCCAAAATAGGGACTTTAAAGTAAGAATTGATAAATAGAGAATGCAATAGATAAATAATATGTGATTATATTCTAATCTATGCATGAACACATCAAAAAAGCATCCAAATATAAACTGAAATAAAGGACAAGAGAGGTTAGAGATACTCACCTTCTTGAAGATACCATTGATGCATTAACTTCACCTCGTGGTCAACATCACTTTATGAGAGAGTTAATGTGGGGGATCTCAAGAAAATAGAAGAAGACCTAGGAAAACCTCTAGTTAAAGACTCTAATGACTCTAAATGTTGGGTAGACCATGATAAGTATAGCTCCTATGCTTGAATATCTTAAGTGCTTAATACTCCAAGTGTGAACTCCAAAGAAGAAAAATATGACTAACTTCAAGACCTCTAAAGCTTTAAGGGTAGATTAGTGAGCACCAAAAAACTGAACGATTGATTAATGTGTATTGGAATGAACACTCGTCTCTGCTTTGAGTTTGAATAGCCACATGATAGCATTTATAGTTTATGCTAGCCGACAATATCAATTACTGGCCGATACCATTGGTTGTGAAAAACTTCTCACTTTACAATATTGACCATGGTTGATACCGTAAACGCACGAAATATAATCACCCAACAATATTAACCATGGTTGATACCATCGATTATGAAAATTCCAAGATATGAGGAATTCAAGAAATAGGTCAAACCGATGGAGGTTAGAGGTGCTAAAAAGACATGACATGACGAAGGTCCTGTGTGTGCTAAAAGTAGGTATCAAGGTGACTGTAAGATGATGCTAAGGTGATGTTGTAAGGAAGCTATAAAAAATGATTGTAGTCTTTATGAAAACATGTGAAGTGTGATATAATCAAGATACACATTAAAGATTTATCATAAGTGCCATGACTACCTGCCATAATACAATTACTAAAGGATCCACATAACCATTTCTAGTTACTCCTTGCTCCTGACAATATCTACGAGAACATTACTATGATGATGCCAATGCATGAATGATTCCTACGAAGAACAACCACTAATAAAGTGAAAAATTAGGTGTATACACATGCCCTAACCAAAGATCATC
Organism: Taxus wallichiana var. yunnanensis; assembly: GCA_018340775.1. Taxonomy (NCBI): domain Eukaryota; kingdom Viridiplantae; phylum Streptophyta; class Pinopsida; order Cupressales; family Taxaceae; genus Taxus; species Taxus wallichiana. The sequence goes on from CM031240.1 coordinate 522,181,711, forward strand.
ATGTCACAAAAAGTGTACATGAAATGGTCTTTAGGAAAATAAAATGCAATATTGAAAACGATGTGTAGAGCATAAAGTAATGAAATCATGAACTCAAATAAAGCATACAAACATGTATACTCACCTTCTCACAAGTGTGTCCGTGTAGTGAATAACCAAAGTGTAGAAAGAGAAGCTATGTGAACCCATGTAGTACACAACTTAAAAGATACACTAAAAGATAAATTAGATAAATTTATACTTGGAATGTTTCCTACACACATGGAGTATCCCTACTCTCATGTGTAATCTTGCTTAGGTGTCATATGTCATACTTGAGTGACATGTGTCATATCTAGGTGTCATATGTCATAGGAGTTACTTAACTTTCATTATTAGATTAATGTGTCATAGGAGTTACATTAGGTTGGTTGATCATTTGATTAGCTATTCCGGGATTGTAACTCCCATTCCTATTCATGGAGTGTTGTCCACTATTCTAGGAGAAGTTACACATTCACTCTCCTATATGTACACCTCTTTTGTGAGATTTTTAGGGTTTGTGGCTGAATACTTCGTTGATTTAATTATCGATTCATTTCATGTATTGAGTATTGGAATTCATTTATTTTCATCTCCCGTTTGTGATTTCTTGATTCTCGCAATTGTTGAGATGAAATTATCGTGCACTCCGATATGGTATCTCGAGTAGGTCTTAAATACACTTGCCTAGTTTACGTATTACAAGTTTGATTTGAAATATCAATTTTCGTTAATCATTATAGAGGTTATATACAAAGTTTACTAATTTTATTATCAAGGGTTTACAAAAATTTCGAGATGTTTAAACAAACTCAAAAACCTCAAGATTTTTTTGTAGGGGAATTTTTTTAGGGTATTCGAAACTCGTGTTTGTATGGGTGCATGAAGTTCCTTGGTTGGTGTGTCTTGTAGGCTCATTTGAATCTCTCCTTGATCCACCCACTTGGTTTCACTGGTTTAGCTTAGTACCTACACCTAACTTGGGTTGCATTAGTTCCTTTCCCAACTCAAATTGACCACCTTGACCTCAACTATTTCAATATACAATCACCAAAAGACTCCACAGAGTTGATCCTTGAATTGATTGGTTTTGTGTTTGATCCCTCACTAACCTCCATTATTGACTCCTCGTAGACCACTAGATCAATGGGTTCTTTGCTCGCCCACCTACCACAGCCTTCTCCCTCCATCTTAGCATCTATAACATGCTCCATCTTATCACCCCTATTCAAATCCTACTCAACTTGAATCTTCCATACCCTACTCTATCGACGCTATTCGCCCCATTGCCGCCGGACATGATGTATGCTCGACCAAAACTCTTTCTTTGCTTTCTCTTCTCAATTTTTCTCTCAGTCAAGCCTTGAATGATCCACCTTGCAAATAGGCCAACAAATCAATTCCCACATAACATTACAAAGGGAAGGAAAGTTCTAATTAATTTGTGAATAGCCTATGTTTTTTTGTAAAAGGCTTAAAATAGAATTTATTGTTTTAGGTTCATAAGTGAGCTTATAGACTAGTTGGTTAAGGCTAATGAGTTATATGTGGGAGGACTAATGTTCAAACCTCACCTAAATTTTTCTAAAACACCTCTAGAAGTGCATTTAAAAATTTGTAAGTGTAAATGCATTAGATAGGTTAAATAACGGAAAATGAAAACAAAGGTATTGTGATTGGAAGCTTAGAATTGAGTGTCGCTTTTTCAAAACACGCATATTTTCATGTTCACACCATTCATCATATTTTTATTACAATATAATATAAAGCACCAAAAACTAGGATTAAAACAATAATTTTAGAGGAGGTTGTAATCACTTGTAGACACATTTTCAGATGAGTTTGACATCTTATTGTTTTGAGTGTGTTTTTGTGCCACTTATGGCACTCATACCACTCATATTTTTTTGCATTATGTGTATGCATTTTTGGTTCAGTCTAATGTCCATCTAAGCATGCATTTTTCACTTGTGACTGTATTGCATTGATTTCTATCATTTGAAAATGTACGGTGGAAGATTTTCTTTAAAGACTTTTGCTTCATAGGACTAGATTTGCATCACAAACTCCACCACTTTTTCTTTATTTGGCTAATTATACACCATAGTGTTTGAGCATGAAACACTTTCTTACTCAACAAGACTTCTATCCATTTTTATATGGACAAGTACCTATCCCTAGTGACCTAAATAAACTCAATGACTGACTCAACTCATGTGACATGGTTCTTGGTCACTTGTTGAGTGGTGTGCATAGAGACTCTCTCTCTCTCTCTCTCTCTCTCCATCTCCCTCTCCCTCTCCCTCTCTCTCTCTCTCCCTCTCCCTCTTATATACTTGGAATGTTTCCTACACACATGGAGTATCCCTACTCTCATGTGTAAGCTTTCTTAGGTGTCATATGTCATACTTGAGTGGCATGTGTCATATCTATGTGTCATATGTCATAGGAGTTACTTAACTTTCATTATTAGATTAGTGTGTCATAAGAGTTACATTAGGTTGGTTGATCATTTGATTAGCTATTATGAGATTGTAACTTCCATTCCTATTCATGGAGTGTTGTCCACTATTCTAGGAGGAGTTACACATTCACTCTCCTATATGTACATTTTTTATGATATTTTCAGGTCGGTGGGTGAATATAGTTGATTCAGTTATTGATTCATTTCATGTGTTGAGTATTGGAATTCATTCATTTGCATCTTCCTCTTTGTGATTTCTTAATTCTTGCAACTACATAGTGCATTCATTGAGTCGAATCCTTGTGCACTCGATAACCATCACAATATAACCAATGAAGGATCCACATAACAATTTATGGTTATTCCCTCGCTCCTAGAAATATCTATGAGAACAATACTGTAAGGAAGACAATGTGTGAATGATGCATGTGAAGAAAAAACCCAATAAATTGAAAAATTAGGTGTATACAGATGCCCCAACCAAATATTCTTCATGAAAATAACATGCAATATTGAAAAAGATGTGTAAAGTAGAAAGTAATGAAAACTTGAACTCAAATAAAACATACCTACATGTATATTTACCTTCCGACGAGTGTGTCGGTGTAGTGAATAACCAAAGTGTATAAAGAGAAGCTATGTGAACCCAAGTAGTACACAACTAAAAAGAAACACTAAAAGATAAAATAAAAATAAACCCTAAGCTAAAGAGAGGATCATGGAAGAATGAGAGAAGCAAGAAGGTCATAAGTAGGTTAGAAAGGGAAATAAGACATAATTTAAAAGTATATAAGTTATGGATCATGGGCCGAAAAAGGTGATTTTAAAATGTTTTTAGAAAAATATGTGCAATAGGATCCAACCAATTCTATATAGACAAGGTAACACAAAGTTGCTTAACTAGAGACTAGATATTCGAGGGAATAATTATAGATAGAACCCGTCCCACCACACCCTATAGATATATTGAGAGGAGGGGGAGGGAACCCTATGTATAATCTACGTAGGATATTCATTAATCTATATTTATAGTTTCCCCCATATATGTAGATTAATCTATGCTTATAGCAGAGTTGACACACCATATATCTAGATAGTGCCCACCTCTAGCATATAACATCTATAGTTGGCCCTTATCTAACTAGACTAAATGGAGACTACATTATGGATATTGGGATTGGGTGGATGGATGGAAAATGGCCCCTCTCTACTATCTATTTTCTTTGATATGGATATGGAACCAAACTTTCCTAATAGATATGATATAGACATAGAACTTGGGTGAATGGATGGACCTAATCTATGGAAAATTGAAAAATATAATTAATCTCCAATCTTAGTCTCCATCGTCTCACCCCATCCAAATATGGATATGATAGCTTAGTCTACACGGTCAAACGAGGAGAAAGTTGGGTTCCTTGATTTGATAGCTAGAATTTATTCAAATACCTATATATGATAGGTAGGGCGTGAAGAGAAATTCCCTCAACTAGAACTAGAATTTTCATCCTATATATATAGATGGGATTGGATATAGGGTGAAATCTCTCTAGATAGGGTGCTTACATTCTATCTACCCATTTAATTCAGAGTTGGGGGAGGTGGATGCCAAGGGGATCGATCAAGCGAGATTATCTCTTTGTAGTCAATAGTAGGCACATATTTGCCCCCTCTATCTATATGGTATATGCCCCATATATATATAAAATAGGCCCTAAGGCATTATCTCCCATTTGATAGGTTCATTGCACTCACTCCTCAACCTCTAGATAGATATATAGATATTGTTAAGCCTTTAACCTTACTTCATATACCAGGTTATAGGTAGTTGAGATATGGCTAACATAATCTCTTATCATGTCATATCATAATTATTTCTACATTCATATGATTGGTGGGTCGAAATTAGGAATTGGATAATATATTAGAGTATATATAGGAGTTAGAAAGTAGAACATTATCATCATATTGAGAACTTGAGTCTTATTGTATGGTTTGGAGGTTTCCCCCTTAAAGAGGCTAAGTTATTATAATTTCATATTGTGATAATTTCTTAATATTTTGGTGTACTTTGGTGTTCTATTGTGGATGATATTCATATATATCTAAGTAATTTAATTACAAGAGGTATCAAAGATTGACCTCTTCTAGAAATGTGTTAAAACCCTAATTTTGAATGTTTTACTATATCTCAAACATGGTAGTAATTTTTCTGCAATTGTTTTCTTGGTGTTGCAAAATCAGTCAAGTAAGATCCTCTCCAAATGCAAGGTTTTTGACTTTTTTTGCAAAATTTATATCATTTTTTTGGTTTTCATAAATTTTCTACCTAGAGTGCAATTTTGGGAGTTTTTCCAAGTTTTCTATAATTTCAAAAATCTTGTGAAAAATATCTAGGTTTTTTTCTCTATGTTTCTCTCTATTCGGCCAATATTATTAGAAAATCCCAAGCCCTACATTTTTACCCTAACCATGGTATCCCAAGACACAAACCCCACATCATGACATGGAGATTAACTAGAGGCTAAGTGAAGGGTCAAACTTCTAATAAGGAAGATGTGGATTTTAAATCTTCAACTTCGAGGCATTAAATATAGTCTCCTAATTTGAGGACATGGAAAACAATCATATGAACAATGTGTAGGCATAGTTTGGTCATAACTTGATCACAGTGAAGGCTGAAGTGATGTCAAAATTGGACAATGGGTTGAAAATTGTGAAGGGTGACATGAAAATGGAATTTTAGAAAGTGAAGAAGGAATTTGTACAATTGAGTTCATGTCTCAAGTCTAGCATAATTTTCATTCAAGTTACACAATTTCCTCAAGCAATGCACACTTCGATTCAAACCACACCAACCAAGGTGGATCCTCTACAAACACCATTGGATCTTCTAATTAATGATGTAACATTATTCCTAAAGTGGATATGTAAAATTTTAATGGGAATTATCTGATCACTTAGATAAACCAAATGGATAATTTATTTGATCTACATCAAGTCCCAAATGGACAAAAGGTGGTAATGAAATCCTTGTACCTGGAACCAAAAAAATTCATTTGGTATAGATGGATGTGTGAGAAAAATAAAAAGAAGGGTCTCTCTATTACTTGGTCTATGTTCACTAATGAGCTCCAAACACACTATAGTAATAGTGTTACAGAGAACTATTTTAGCTATATCACCAAGCTATGACAAACAAGTTCAGTCAATGATTATATCCAATAGTTCTAAAATCTATCCTTATGAGTGAATGATATCTTAAAGGATCATCTAAATGATATCTTCTTGGGTGGAATCAAGGATAACATCCAACATGATGTTTTCCTTCTTAATCTAGGTTTGATATCAGAATCCATGATCATTTCTCAATGTGGAGGAAAGAGATATGGTAAAATGAAGGAGATTCACTAATCACAAGGAACACATGAATATAACACCATCTTTTCCTTAATAAACATGATTGAATCCTAAAAATATCACATATAAACAAGTAAAAGGCCTATGCTACAATTGTGATATAAAAAGTGGAGCAAATGACATAAATGTCTTGAGAAAACATTATTCTACATTGAGGGTATTCATGAAAAACAAGATGGGGAGGAATAAAATGACCCTCGAGATCAAGGTTAAAGAATCTCAACTAAATATTTCTACCATCCCATTTTAGGAATCAACACCCCACAAACACTCAAGGTTTTTGGGCTTATGAAGAAGCAAAGGTTGAAAATATTAATTGATTAAGGAATTAATCGTAATTTCATCAATCATAAGTTGACCCTACACTTAAATTGTTTTGTTTATCCAACACCCAAATTTTAGGTCATGGTTACAAATGGAAGTAAAGTTAGATGTTCAGGAAAATTCCATAAGATTAAGCTATCTATGGGAGATTACTTGTTAGATGGACCCATGTATTCCATTTTAATGGGTGGAGCATACATTGTATAAGGGGTCCAATGGATTACTACTTTTGGAATGAAAGAGATGAACTTATAGGATTTGTTCATGCAATACCATTATGACGGAAACAATTTTGATCTACATGGGATGAAGGATAAAGCTCCATAGTTTGTAAGTTCTCATCAAATGTAGAAAATGATTCGGAAGGGTGCATATGGGTTCATGACACAATTAATATCAATGGAAGCTCAACCATAAAAACATACCTATACCATTAGATGTACAAGCCATTATTAATGAGCACTCATGGATATGCCAAAAGGGTTTCCACCTAAAAGAAATTATGATCACGCTATTCAGCTATTACTGCAGGGTAGCTAACTAGCCAACATTCGACCTTATATGCACCTCGCATTCAATTTTCTATACATTTTTGCAAAATTTTGTCTTGTTATTCTTTGATGATATATTAATCTACAATAAGACTTGGGAGTAGTATTAACAACACGTCAATAAAGTATTGAACACTATTGAACAACACCACCATTATGCCAATCCCTCCAAATGTAATTTTGGGGTAAGGGATGTAGAATAATTGGGTCATATCATGTCTCATGAAGGTTTAAAAGTGGATCCTCATAAGATCCAAGCTATTTTGGATTGGCTAATCGCTAAAACCCAAAACAATATTAGAGGATTATTAGGGCTTACAAGTTATTATCATAGGTTTGTGAATAATTATGTTAAAATTTCAACACCATGCACATCCTTATTGAAGAAAGAATCTTCACATTAGAAAGAGCGAAACCCATGTAATTGAATAAATGAAGAAGGCCATGTGTACCACTCTTATTTTGGTAACCCTGCACTTCGAAAAACACTCATTATTGAATGTGATGCTTGAGGTGTGGCATATGCACAATAATTATATAAGCGGTCCAACCCATTGCATTTGAGAGTCATCAACTCAAAGGTAAGAACCTCTCAAAAATAACTTATGATAAGGAAATGAAGGTCATTCTTCATGCAATCAAATAGTGGAGACCATATCTCACAGTGTCGTCACTTCAAGGTAAAGACAAATCATGACAACTTGAAGTACTTCTTACGAGAAAATATTCTCATATGAAGAAAAAGAAATGGGTCACTAAGATGTTGGGATATGTCTTTGAGATAATTTACAAAAAAGGAAAAGAAATGTGGTATCCATTGCACCATCTCAGGAGAGATGATTCAATAGAGGCATTATTAAATGCCACGTCCATACTATAGGAAAATTGGGTAGATAAGACAATATTTGAATGGCATAATGAAATAGAAACCCAAAGTCTCATTCAAAATATCTAACATGATCCAAGCACTTCAGAATAAGTTTTGTGGAAGGGGGATACATTTTGGTATAAAGGAAAATTGTACTTATGCAAAAACTCTATCCTTAAAAATCAAAGTTATCTAAGAGCTCCATGTTTCTACGGTGGGTGGAAATTTTGGAATCCTAAAACTTATCATAATGTTAAGAAATATTTATTTTGGGAAGGGTTCAAAGAAATTTTCCAAAAATTTTGTCTATATTTTTGGCATGTCGTGTAAAAAGGGTGAAATTGTTAAGTCTCCAGAATTTTGCCTCTTTCTATTCCTAGTGAGCGGTGGGAAGAGGTTTCCATGAATTTCATCATAGGATTTCCAAAATCTGAAGGGAAAAGTGTAATTATGGTGGTGGTGGATAGAATCACCAAGTATTCTCATTTTATTACTTTTCCACATCCATTTATAATGAGTACCATTTTTATATCTTTCATGGATAAAATTTAAAAGCTACATGACACACCCAAGATCGTGATCCTATCTTTACTAGAAAGTTTTGGACTAATTAATTATCACATTTGGATACTCAATTGGATCGTAGATCATCATATCATCCCCAAAATGATGGAAAAACTAAGGTACTAAACAATTTTTGGATGGATATCTATGATGCTTTACTTCAGATAAACATGAGAGATGGGTTAAGCGGTTACCACTTGAAGAATGGTGGTATAACACATCATTTCACACTTCATCCAAAATGTCCCCATTCTTGGCATTATAAGGTTACTTCCCACCATCCATCACTTCCAATTTAAGAGTCTAATCTAAAGTAAGAGTAGTTGAGGATCACATTTAACATGAGCAAGAGGTTCTCTCAAGACTAAACGATAAATTGTTCATGTGACAAAATCACATGAAGCAACAAGCTAATCAACAACATAGTGAATGAAGTTTTGAAGTTAGAGACTTGGTTTTTGTGTGATTGCATCCATATAAGAAACTATATTTTAAAAAATAGAAAAAAAGATAACAAGCTTTCACCCAAATACTATGGGCCTTATCAAGTGTTGAATTTTTTTAGGCAGTGTGGCATATAAACTAGAGCTTCCTTAGTCAAGTAAAATACATCTAGTTTCCAAATTTCTTGCTTGAAGCGAGGATTTAGTAGAAGGTGTCTTCTTAATTAGTATTACTAGAGCTTGATGAAGAGGGACATATCATCTTGGAACCTAAAGGAATCCTATAGAAACACACTAAGAAGTTGAGGACAAGGTTCATCATTAAGTATCTGATCAAATGGAATAATTTAGACATTGAAGATGCAACATGGGAGGATGAAGCATTCCAAGAGAAACATCCAAATATTACCAACATTGGGGAAAATATTTCTTTGAAGGGGATGGGCATGCTAAGACTTTAACCCTAATTCATATATCAGGATATGGATAGCCGACCTATGGCTAACATAATATCTTATCATGTCATATCATAATTATTTATTATTTCATATGCTTAATGGGTTGGCCTTAGGGATTTGGATAGTATATTAGGGTATATATAGGAGTTATAGAGTAGGATATTATCATCATATTGAGCACTTGAGTCTTATTATATGGTTTAGAGGTTTCCCCCTCGATGTGGCTAAGTTATTCTACTTTCATATTGTGATCATTTCTCTATATTTTGGTGTTCTTTGGTGTTCTATTGCTACGATAATCATATATATATATGATATCTAAGTAATTTCATTACAGATATGGTGGCGGGTGCCAACCCCTATATATATATGGTTCCTAGCCACCCCTAGAGTTCATTTATATAGGGTGTTCAACCCCTATATATGACCACTTCATACAATCAACATAAATAAATCGAATGGAGGGGCCTATCTAAATTCTCTATATGTAAATTTATTTCATACTCAAATATATAGTATAAGGGAATTGATTGACACACACACACACACACACACACACACACACACACACACACACACATGTATATGTATATATATATATATATACACACACACATGTATATACATACATACATACATACATACATATGTATATGTGTGTGTGTGTGTGTGTGTATGTATGTATGTATGTATGTATATACATATATATATATACATGTATGTATATACATATGTATATATACATGTATGTATATACATATATATACACATGTATATATATACATATATATATATATATATATATATATATATATATATATATATATATATATACATATATATATATATATATATATATATATATACATATATATATATATACACATATGTATATATACACATGTATATATACATATGTATATATATACATGTATATATACATATGTATATACATACATGTATATATATATGTATATACATACATACATACATACATACACACACACACACACATATACATACATACATACATACATACATACATACATACATACATACATACATACATACATATATATATATATATGTACATATATATATATATACATATATATATATATATATATATATATGTACATATATATATACATACATATACATATATATATACATATATATATACATATATATGTATATATATGTATATGTATATATAATATATACATATATATGTATATATATGTGTGTGTGTGTGTGTGTGTGTGTGTGTGTGTGTGTGTGTGTATCAAATCATATCATGACCTCTAATCATTGTGTAATGCAGATGGATGCATCATAATCATATTTCGTATGTGATATTTTTATTAGCAACTTCATGAGATAGATAAAACCCTTTATATGTGTATTCAATTTGCGCCTTAGGAGATCAATCTACATTCATGTGATCTCCTCTACTTTCCCTCTATATAGAATATATGGGAAAGCTAAGCTTACCGATGGACCAAGGGGTGTGCCCCATCTATCTATATAGGGCATGGGTGGCTCCCCATAGATATATATTGTATCTCTAGATGCCCATATTCCACCACGGTGTCGGATCCCAAGTTTTTACGGATTCCCCTTTCGTTACCGGGTCCAACCCCATAATGTATCAGAACGAGGCCAGGAAACTAATTTTTGATATGTTTTGTCAATCCTATATAGGGTTCTTGGGGATGAGGAATACTTCAAACAAGAATGAACCCCAACCATATACCCTAAAAGGAAACAAAATTTGTTTTTTTTGTTTTTGTATTTCTCGACCCTCCATTTATAGAGTAGGGCCCATATATAGAGACGAGGGCTAGTTATTTCTAAATATTTGAAGAAAAAACAGTGTAATATATAGTTGAATTCATTTTGAGAATATGATTATGAGGCTTCTTTCAAAATTGGAATCAAAGGTATGATTGGAACGATATCATAGTTTGAAGAAATAAAGATATCACGAGAAGAGGTTTTAAAATTATCAATTGAAATTTATAGATAGAGACTCAACTAACATAGTTTTCATTTTATGTTCTCTATTTTTAGAATTTTAGAGCTTTGGTTTATTTGATTTTGATGAAATGAGAGAATTTGGTCAAAATGCAAGGCTACGATCTTTAGTAGATAAGGTGATGACCAAGGAGGGTGAATTGTAGTAGATCCTTATGTAGGTTTTGCATTTAAATTGAGAAAGGGTAGATAGCAGGAAATTATAAAAAATAGGCCCGGGAAAATTCAAGTATTAAATTTTTTTCTAAAGATATCCAAAATGTAGCTTAGGTCTAAATGTAGGTGGGTTTGGGTGTATTTTGAGTTTGAGTGTCGTGAGGGTTGATTTTTGAGTAAATGCTAGACATGGGTGTGTAAATTTTTTATAGAAGGAACATTTTGAGCTACAATTTAGTCGATACCATTTGTCAATATGGCCGATTCCGTATGAGGAACCTTACATGGATGATGCTATCTAACAATATGGTCGATGCCGAAGAGATTTTTTTAGGGCCGATGCTTTTTGCTAGCGTAGATGATACCATAGAGGTATTGATTGTTTATTGGCTTTCGATTGATGATTTTTGATGCTTTTCTCTAAATTAGATTGAAAAATACTTGTTGTTTTAATTTTTTAAGTCCTTTGTAGAATCCAAATTAGAGATCGAATGATGCGTCATGGTTTCCAACTTTACAAGATAGACTACCAATTAAAGATAGGGGCCTATTAAAGGTTTTGGGTTTTAGAGGGCATATGTAGATGATATAGATCCCTTTGGATCCAAATTTAATTAAGATGTTTATTGGTACATCGGAGTATCACACCAACACCTTCAGATGAGGTATTGATAGGGACACAATTGACATACATTTTACACTAAGATTCCCTTACTATTTTCGGACTTCCTATCCAGGGGAACACATGTTTTACGATGTGCTTGAGAGTGTAGAGGAGAGGAGAGAGATGACATGGTGGAAAAAATATTTAGATGAGTATCACCTGGAGGTCATTGATAATATGAATCAACACATTTAATGTCATAGGGATTTTAGATATCCAGAGAGCCATTATTAGGATTGTAGTGACACAAATTTTGTCTCATAAATCATATGGAGTGCATATGTTTCGCTTGGTATATTGAACGAATGCTCATAAGGGTGCTTAGTTCAACATGGGGATTTGTCAATATAAATGTGTTTTTATCTATCGTGGGTTTTACTTTAACCACTTAGTTCATGAACCATAACTAAGAAGTTTGCAGCAAGTAAGCAAAGCAAGCTGCTGCTTAAGAAAGGAAAATTATAGAAGAAGAAAGTAAAGGAATTACAGAGAAGAAGTAAGGAAGATGTGCATCCCAATTAGTAGATAGCAGAGCTAATTGCATGCACATAGAAGAAACTTAATAGATTTGAACACACAGAATTATAAAGCAAAGGCAGTTCTAGATCCAGATCTAAAATAACACAAAGTTTACTTTAAAGATCTAAGATTTAAAAGCAAGAAACACAGTACGCCGTGACACAAAGTTCTCCGGAAACCTGCTTCTTTGTATTCCTCTGCAACAAGTGGCTCTCAGGGGTTCAACACAAAGTCTAGAACACAAGATTGCTTCTTACAAATTCTGATCGATCATTAACCCGGAGGTTCTTCTCCTACTTATAGAATGTAGGAGGGAAAGTACAAATAGAAGACTCAAACTGAACTAAAGTATGAACAACAAGTAAAGATGACATTTGGCAATCATCCTCAACTAACTTCTTCTTAAGTGACACATGTATCACTTAACTAATAGAAAGGTTCCACATGACTTCAAGTAATGGTTGCAAAACCAATAACTTAGAAGTTTACAATTTCATCCGGAACATAGAAAGTAGAAGAAGAAAGAATAGAAGAAGTCATGCCAGCTGTAACATCTACATCTTCTTTTTTCTCGATATCCGATATACTTGCTTTAACATATAATTCAAAGATCCTTCCATCCTGCTTTTAGCCATCGCTTCCTTTTCTCGTCCCGAATCGCAAAGCAACCCTTCATTCAACACTTTGCTGCATGCTTCCACTTCTTCCAAACTTGGCCCAAATCTCGCAATGTCTCGCTCGCATGTCACACCAATCTACCGATAGAATTCATCGTGAAAGGCTTGGTAGCTTTATCAATTCTCTTTGCACCATCAAGAGAACTTTCCAGGAATCATGCACCTCGTTAGAAACAATCCGCACGTATGAAGTAACACCTCCATCCACTCTTTCCTCAGTGAAAGAAATGATACTGTCCGGCAAATCTGATGTTCTACTCTCAAGCGCCCGCATCCTTTTCAAGAAAACTCGCAGATCTCCAAACGGAAAGATACCGCAAACTCTACCGCTTCCCTTCTCGACCGATCCATCCGGCACAATTTGTTCTCGCAACCAATACATCTCCCAAGCAGCCTTGTTGATCTCGCCAAAATACTCAAAGTTACTCTCTCGCAATCGTATTCATTCCTTCTATGCTTTCATCGCTGCTTTAGTTGATTTGCCGCATCGCTCATAACCTTTAAGCGGGTGGCACTTCCCAAGTCAGCACGTAGTTTCGATTTAATAATCGATCCTTCCATTCGCCAAGCCTTTACTTGATTGTTTGATCTTCCATTTCCCGCATAAGATGATCACTCACCGCGCCGAAATGGGTCGAATGGAAGGTTTAGCAACCTTGGCTATGATCTCACATAATTGAGATATTTGCTTCGCAGCCTCTTCTTTCTCCGCCTTTTCACCGTCAAGCCTAAGGAACAAAGCATCCAAAGAAACGTCGCGTGTCCCGCTTCAATCCTTCAAAGGGTAGCTTGACCGAGTGGTATTTTGGTCACCGTCACATCTTCTCGCCGTGAGCTCCTCTTCTACCTTTCCTTCCGCCGAATTGATATCTCAAAGAAACTTCTCTCCCGAATCCTCGATGATCAACCTAGAAGTCGCTTTAGCAACTTTAGGCCTTCTCGTCTCTTTCGCTCGATCCTCAAGTAGCCTGCAAGTCATGTTCCTCTAAGTTCATCTCTACTCTTGCTTCCGAACCAACCGCAAAGCTAACCATTCCGAGAAATTACTTCTGGAGAGTGAGAAGTCGCCGAGTGCACTACCATCTCCCGCCCGCATCCTCTCCATCGAAAGTGCCACAAGATGTCATGGCTGCCATCTTCTCAAACATCCAAGGACAAAGCTCTTTCGAACTCCGTCATCGCAGCCTTCAACATCTCTCTCGAACGGGTGATGAACGAAGTGGTCATGAGAGAAGACGAACGTCGCCGGTTTCAATGAAGGCATGGAAGCATCCCGCCGCCGTGGTGCAATAGTTGGTGATCCTCTGGTACCGGAGAAGTCGGAGTCAAAGCTATGGTCGTAGAAGTGGTCTTCTTTCTCTTGAGATCTTCTGTACTTTCAACTTCTCGACCTTCTCACGCTTTCTCCTTCATGCTTTCGCTTGAGGGAATCTCCCCGCGCCGAAGTTGCCCGTGATTTGATTCATCAATACTTCATCAAGGCAAGATCCCTTTCAAGCAGCCACACTCAAGTATTCACCAACACACTCCGATCTTTCTTCTAATCAATGCAGCAGCCTATCCAATGTTATCCCGCAAAGATAGCTTTATCTCCTCCCATTCGATGGTAAGTGTCAAGTACCACGTTCCCATCATCTTTAAGATCCGCAGTATCCGCGCTAGTCCAAAGTCAAACACTTGCTTTGCCGATAGCCTCGCTGAAATCTTTCTTTCTAACCTCGTACTCACTTCGCACTTCATCCGTAAATCTTCTAACGAAGGCACATGTGCGTACTCCCGGGAGATTGTCTTCCCGGCTATTCCAAATGGATCGAAATTAAGCCAGCAGGAAGAACTCTCGCTCATACTGACAACATTTGTGCTTCCATCCTCGAGCTCGTGAATGCCGATGCAACCGTAATATCCACGCTGAGTGGGAAGAAGCCCGTAGACTTGTGCCGCTTCGATCAAGGTCGTAACTCCACAAGTTGCCTCGCTCACCCATGGCGATCAATCATCACTGGGTACTCGGGCATCTTTATTGGTTCACCCGAAAAGCTCGTAACCCCGAGGTATGTGAAATCTGCAAACCGGATGAATACACCGCCAATCTTGGACACGCTTCCCACGCTTCCTCGCTACCCCGTGAGTCTTCAAGTCTTTGTCTAACTCGCAGATGAAATCGTAGAAGAAGTCATCGTTGATCACTTTCAAGTCCTTCTCGCACGCAGTACAAGAAGTCGTGGGTAGCACTCAAAATGGGATCCTCGAAAGAATACCACATCTATCCAACTTGGAAAAGACACCCCGTGAAGCCGCAAAGATACACCAAGTATGAAGTCATCTTCAAGTCGAAGGTACGCTTCACGCCCGCAGCTTGCTCACCGATGTTGCTGCTAATAATTTTTGACCAATTGATTATAGAATCAACCTTGTTGATTTCAATGGTCCTGATGAAAGCATACATCCATGTCCGGAAAGTGTAGGCATTCGCTTCACCATTCAACCTGCATAGCAATTTGACGATATCATCCGCCTCCTGCACCAAATTGGATCGTGGAAGAGTTCTCGGGAACTTGGAAGGGGATCTAGGCTTCTTCATGAACCGGCTATTCATGATGCTCACACAGTCAGCTCTATGCTTTTCCCACCTACTATCAGCAAGATCCTGAATGCTAATAGAAGTCACCACCTTTCGCACTGGAATCTTCAGACAATAATTGAAGAATTCTGCATCCAAACGAATTATTGTCTTTCCCGCAACATCACGCACTGATCTGGATGAAGGATGATAAGATCTAGCACACTCCATCACAAACTCTGGCAATTGGGCTGTACATGGGAAAGCTGCAGCTCGAATAATTCCACTACTTTTGACCGCACGCATGAGTGAAGTCTTTCCAGCTCTGGATCTATCAATCAAATCGTAAAGAGGTTCTCGGGGCCTAGATCCGTGTCTCCTATGTCCGAAAGTTCGAAGCAATGCATGAATCCATCGTGCTCTCTTTTTCATCTCCTTTCGCCATGGCTTTATCAATCTTTGTCCAATAATTCTTTTTCTTCTAACTTGGCCGGATTTCTTCAATATCGTGCAGATCTCGACAATTCTTCGATTCGAGGATATTTGCAATGTATCGACATCGATAAAAACTCCTTTTCTTTTATAAAGCACCGTAATGAGTTCCCGCAATTTATTCAGACAAAAATGGCCACCGAGCATGAATAGTGAATTTAAATTATAAAAATCTGCACTTTTCAAGCCTCGCTGCCCCAAAAATTGGTGTTTAATTTGCACATAAAGAGAGCATGAATCCTTTCAATCAACACCGAGCTCCTCGTAACACCGTGAAAACAACTATGCAGACGAAGATCAACCTTCTCCAAAGCATGCGCCAAACTGAAGCTTTTAGCCTTGTTAGCACTTTGTCTGAACAAAATCCTTCCTCTAATGGGGGCGCACTTTTCCTCCTTGCTGCAATTCTTAACCTGTGAATTAAATAATTCATCCATATGGCTGCCCATGCTTATATAACCTTCACAATTCTATAATTAATAATTGCCCTAACAATTAAAGGCAATTAATTAATTAAAAATCATGCTTTTCTCTTTTAAAAATAGCATGTTTAAGGACAGCCATCCAATAAATTAAATTAATCCAATTTAATCCTTCACACAGCACTTCACTCAAGCCCCACAGTGTGCTTTGACCATAGCCACTGAAAATAGAAATTAATTTAATGTTTTAATGCTTCAAAAACATTAAATAATGCCCAAATGGGGCGCACTTTTTGAGAGAACGGGGCAGCCACTAAATAAATTAAATTTAATTAATTTAATTCTTTCTTTTATTCCTTCTTTGACTTTTGACCTCCTCAAGCTTGGGCGCACTTTTTTGAGAAGAAAGATTATTAAAAATAATCAATTTAATCTTTTAATCAATCACCAAAGGGGGCGACTTTTTTGCACATGTAATTCTATTTTTAAGAATTTTTTCCATAATGGGATTCTTTACCTCCCCGCAGTGTGCACCAAAATCCCGTGATCCACTTAAGTGATTTGACTTTGACAATGGGATTCTTTACCCGCAAGGTGCACTAAAATCCCATGATTTCACTTAAGTCACTTTCCTTTTATTATATCATGGGAATTTTTACCCTGCAAGGCAGGCAATAAATTCCCACCTGCCTGCAGCCTCTATTTTTCCCACTGCAGCTTAAGTGACTTTTATAACACGGAAAAGTACCGCCAAAGTGTGTATACAATTCCCACCCGCTCGCGGCTTATATTTTTCCCATCGCAGCCTTAAATCCTTTGTTTTCCAAAATGCGCCCATCCCGCAGGGGCTTTTTCAGTGCACGACTTCGCTTTTTCCCTGATCCGCACTCCGATGACGACTTCCTCCGGCAAAATGTGCGTGTATGTTTTCCACCGCCAGCCAAAATCGGGCTTACCCGGCGAAGGAGTTGTTCCAGAGAAATTTTACAGAAAACAGAACGGGACACCACAAAAACACGAAAAATTGCCAAAAGTTACAAATAAAGCCCAAAACTTAAAATAAGTTAAAATCCTTCTGGTACATAGGAATAATAACATATTCGCTCATAATAGAGTTAAAACAGAGCGCAAATAGCCTCATACGGGGCTCAAAATAATTAAATACAAATTTCCCGCAGACAAATCCCGACGACAGAATAAAACAATTTTGGGCATCTGGGTATTTGGCGAAAAAGGCTAATATGGCTCTTTAGGATTATTTGACGCAATACAGGAACTTTTTCAGGCAATAAAAACAACAAACGACCCACTATTTTAAAAGTACGAAATTTTTTTTTGATTGGTAGTCGCAGATTTCGTGGTGAAACTGAGTGACACCAGCTGGCTCGTCGTCAGGACATCTTTTTTTCTCTTATCGTAATGACAAAGGGAAAAGATGAGATCCCAAAGATCTCTCGGTTTCGTATCTTGTCCTTTTGGGCACGGGGTCGCAAACAAACACAACACAACACAACACCAAAACAAGACAAAACAAGGAAAACAAACAAAGATTTATTTATGTACATACAAGTTTTACCTCGCTTCTCATGTCCGAATAGCTTCAAGTGTTGCCTATCAAAGGCAACGGTAATTCAACTCCATCCCGATGAGCAAGAATGAAGCTATCTCGCTCCGCGATCTTTTTGATCACAAAAGGCCCTTTCCATAGTGAATCGAACTTTCCATGCATGCCTTTTTTTGCTTTCTTCTTTTGTCCCATAAGAGGACCCAACCATTAACTTCAACTTTTCTTTCCCGGCTCTTTTGTCGAAGATGACTTTCACCTTCCTCTCGATGCTCACAACCTATCGCAACTTGAGTTTGTACTTCCCCGCCCGCCCAGTACATGATTCTTTTATCAATAAGCATCCGTGAATGTGGAATCCTCCGTGGCTTTTAAAGTCGTAGGGGGTGTAATTCCAAGGTGAGAGGCAGCTCTGTGTCTCTACCATATAGCAGCTGAAATGGGGACATGCCTATCGCCCTCTTTGGTGTGATCCTATCGCCCATAATGCATCAAACAACTTTTTATGCCAAGTCCTTTGATTTTCTCATAAGCTTCAGCGCACGATAGTTACCAAGTTCTTATTACTAGATTCACTTGACCATTCCTCGTGGATAGTAGTTTGAGGAATGAACAAGTCAATCCCATAAGTGTAGCATAATTCCACCAACTCCTCGTAAGAAAGATTTGAGCGTTGTCTGCTACAATTTTGCTGGGTACGCCAAACCTGACAATAATATTTTCTTTTATAAAATTGCACACTTCGGCGGAAGTGGCATTCTTCACAGGAATAGCTTCTACCCACTTACTGAAATAATCAGTAGCTGTTAGAATGTAATGATGACCTGACTGAAGCCGGGTTAAGCATTCCAATAAAATCCATACCCCACTGTTGGAAAGGTTCTTCAATCACAATGGGTTTTAGAGGTAATGCAGGCAATTTCACACGCCCAACAAAATGTTGGCATGCTTGACACTTAGCTACCCATTCTCGCAAAGATTTGAAAAAGGGTGGGCCAAGAATACCTTGCTCTAAGGATCTTGTGTGCAAAGTGACTCTGGCCGAGAAATGACCACCGCAAGCCATGTCATGAAACCTGTCAGTAGTAGCTGATCCCGTTGAGCTTTATCCACGCATCCGAGAAATACACCATCAATTCCCCTCAGACAAACCATTATCCCAAAGAACAAAATCTTTGGATTTAAGTTTGATTGTTCATTTCTTTTCTCGAAAGTTGATCTGGGCATTCTCCATACGCGTAAAGTAAGCAATGTTACCGTACACCTCTACCAGATCTATAAAAAGTACCAGTAAATCTTCATCTATCCCATCCCGATCCGCTTCTGTGCATCGATGCTTTTTCATCTTCGTCATTAGTTCACACATGCACTTTCCTGACTAGCTTTGTTGGTTTAATATCCGTGTCATATTCTTGAACTTTTGTCACCCATGTGCCTCTCAATAATCCTAACTCTCACGAGTAAGAATGGATTTAATCGCAGATCTCGAACAAAACCACAAAGTGTGAGGAAAGAATATAATACCCGAATGCTTGCACGCCTTCACCACTGCATATGCGTGCTTTTCCATTGGAGTGTATTTCAACTCATAGGCTTTAAGGGGCGTGCTCATGAAAGCAATAGGAGCTTCTGCATCCTCTTGATTCTTCTGCATTAGAATTGCTGACATGGTGTGTTCGGAAGAATAACAATAAAGAATAAATTCTCTACTGAAGTCAGGTGAAACCAAGACTGGAGCTTTAGACAGGGCCTCTTTGATTTTCTCGAAAGCTTCCTTCCCTTCGCTGCTCCATTTAAAATCTTGTGTCTTCTTCATCATATTCGAAATATGACGGGTTAGCTCAGCAAAGTCAGGAATGAATCTTCTGAGAAAATTCACTTTTCCAAAGAAAGAGTGAACTCCTTTTTTGGATGTGGGCAAAGGTAATGTCCGAATGGATTTGACACGCCCGGATCTATCTTTGTTCCTTCTTTGGAAACAATGTGCCCAAGCAGCTTTCCTTCTAAGTTACATAAAGAAAGATGGATTTCTTAGATTCAAAGAAATACCATGCTTCATGTATCAGATGAAGACCTCTTCCAAGTTTGAAATATGTGTGCTTCTATCTTTGGAAAAGACTCACAAATCATCCAGTGTACACAACTATGCTTATATCTTTGAGATGAGCAAAGGCTAGATCCATAGCTCTTTCAAATGTAGCACCAAAGATTAATCAAAGCCAAACGGCATCTTCTCGGTATGCGAAGGTTCCCAAGGTGTGATGAACGCCGCTTTTGTATTGATCTTCCTCGCCACCTTGACTTGATTGTATCCTGAGAAGCCATCAAGCATGGAAAGCATCTCAGATCCAGTGACCACCTGCAGAGTGTGATCCATGATGGGGATAGGGTAGTTATCCTTCAATGAAGCTTGATTAAGGTTGCGGAAATCCACGCACAACCTAATTTCACCACTTTTCTTTCTTACAGGGACTATGTTGGCCAACCACTCCGAATGGTGTATGGGATAGATAATCTTTGCATCTAACAACTTCTGGATTTCTGCAAAGATGGTTCCTGAAATGGTAGGATTGTGCCGCCGCAGCTTCTGCTTGAAAGGTTTTTGTTCTAGTTTAAGTGGGATGTAGTGTTGAACTTCCGCAGGCTGATATGTTTTTAGATCCTGATAAGACCAGGCAAAAACATCCATGTATTTCTTAAGAAGCTTAGTGAAAGCTTCCTTTTCAGCTTCCGAACAACACTTACCCAGATTTACTAATTTGGGATCATTGCTGGCTCCCAAATTTAGTAATTGTGTGTCGGAGGAAGAGCCTTCCTCATTTTCTTCATTTTTCTTAAGCATCTGATCATGCTTATCAAACATTTCCTCAAGAGATACCAAGCCTTTGGGAATTTTATTTCCCTTTAGTTGGATAATCTCCTGACCTCCTGAGACGTCAGCATCCATTTCTCCGACAAAGCTGGTCTCGCCTAGAGGTGAATTGCTTCCTCATAGTAGATTTCTTCAAAGTTGTCTTTCGTTGGAGAAATGCAGCAACTGCGTGTATCATCGTTGAAAACTCGCTATCAGCTGGACGTTGTCAGAACCTTTGGGCGAAAACCATTTCCACCTCAGTAGTCTCCCCGCCTAAAGAATGCAGGGGCTGATCCGGATTCAACAAGGCTGCAGAATCGCAAGCGAATCAGCTCTTGAATTTTGTTCTCTCTAATGTAAGATACCGAGAAAGCTGAAAATCCAGTGGATAGCAGAGTAGACCCGATCTCTCGTAGTGCCGCAGCTTTGTCTTTTTGACTTGGTAGAGGCCCCTTATCTCGCTTCACAATCAGCTCAAGATCTCTCTCGTGTAATAATTTGATTCCCATTGTTCTTGCTCGCTCCATGCCTAACAACAATGCTTCATACTCACCGTATTGTTAGTATTTTCGAACATCATTTCAAGGAGTGCGCATGCACCTTCCCTTCAGGAGAGATAAGAACAACGCCTGCGCCGGATCCAAATGAACAGCAGCTACCATCAAATTCCAGAGTCCAAATCTTGTTATCAATTTGATGTGATTCTCGAATCACCGGTTGAATTTCTTCTTTATCCATTTCTAGATAATAGACTCCGTGATCCGATTCCTGAAACAAGATCTGAGATCTAGGATCTTCAGATTTTGATACTGTGTACTTGGATTTCTTCTCAGGTTCCAGCTTCTGATTTACTCCTTTGATTGGTATGTGCGCACAAGACCAATCCATCTTCACTTCTCCACCCAGCTCCTTGCAAAAATTTCTACTCAAAAGCATGCCATAAGAGACTGGAATGTCTGCTACAAGGATAGTCATTTTCAGTCTTTTATCCGGGAAAGGAAGCAAGTACTGCCTGCGCATCTTTGATTTGCCCCACAAGAGGGACTTGCCTTTCCATGGAATAACATCTTCCAATGGTTTTTGTCAATGTAAGACCCAAGGCATCAACAACTTTGGCAGCATGACGTTGTTTAAGCTCCGTAATCCAAGATGCAATTGCTTAGCTTATGTCCGTTGATGAGCAAAGACACATAGAATGGCTCAATCCTTTCTGATGTAGCAGGAGAAGGGGTGGAAGGAGAAGAACTTGCAGCAGCATTATTTGAAGGTGGAGTAATCTTGGACTTGATAAGATACCCCGTGAATTATTATTAGTTGGGCTGGGACCATTACTTTGCACATATTTGACCAATCTATTCAACTGATCAGGAAATGCCCTCAAATACTCAGCTTCTGACATTTGGACCTTATTTCTCTTGATGTGATCAATTATGTCAAAAGCTTGACTTGCTTCAGCAGGATGTGCATTGGTTCTTTGCTGTGAATTGAAAGAATTTGAATATTTATCCTTGGGCGCTAATGAAGAAGGAAGAGTGCTACCTCTTTTCAAGATAGTAACATCCGGCCAGATGATCTCTCTCTTTCCGCCGCTTGTGGATGCTTCGGCATTTTGGCGCGTCCGAGACCTTGTAAACACCGCAAAAGTGTGACCATCGTAATCTTCAAAAGATTCATAATAGCCATCATCGATTCATAGTCCGTAACCAATATTGAGTCGCCAATGGGATCTATAAAGTCTTCATCATCGAATGATTCATCAATGCCGAGATCCTCTTCATTAGTTTCCAAGTTATTCCTCGAGCAGCTTCTATTGCCAAACGCTGTGGTGCAAAGCAAGCAGCAAGTCTGTTTCGATTTTGATTTTGATTTTGACCATCAAGGTCCGGGTAGGAGCTTAATCTCGAGGGGGTGCATTCCTCGCTTGAGAGATCTCGCGCTTGATCTCGCAGCATGTCATTAGCCAAATTCTCGCAACAAAGGATCAAGTACTAGAAGAAGCACCATCACCTTTGTGAGATGGTTGTTTAAGTTTTCCAGCCATGATCAAGTCCCTCAACCTCCACGGCAGCATTTTGTGCTTCCAAAGAAATTTACATGTGTCTTGCCCTTCTTACCTGATATCCAACTTCGTGCAATAGAGCGTTTATAAAAACGCCTTTTGATTTTCGTCGCTCAATGCGGCAGTATGGGGATTTTATACAAAATCCTTCGAACTTGCAATAAAGTCCCGCATGTTCTCGTTTGGCTCTTTCTTCAATCGCGCGGCTTGGGTGATCAACGTGCGCAAGGCCCTCTCGCAGCTTCAATCTTTTTCGTAAATTGCTCACGCATAGTCGTCTGGGCTGGGTTATGGTGCCAGAGCCAGCCGATAGAACCATTCTCCAGCCAAGTCGTGTAGAGTCTCAATGAATAGCCTGACTGAGACATCTTCATGCTCCACTGCAAGCACACCACAAGATATGAAGAAGGCCGCCAAATGATCATCCGGGTTTTGCTTTCCATCTCCAAAGAATTTTGGAAAATTCTTTCTGGATCCCTTTGGCAGCTCGTGCATAGGTGGAGCCAAGTTGAGAGGTCCAAAAGCCGCTCCCCATGGAACAGGTACAATTTGGTGCGCCATGTTAGCTTGAGCACGTCTCCTCCTTGTGTAGACTTGATAGACTTGATGGATAATTCCAGCCGCCGGATTATGCTGAATACGATCCGGATCTGGATGGGTGTGTACTCTCCTTCCTGGTGAGAGACTAGATCTGCGGCTTCTAACTTGAGGAGGATGATTGAAATTGAATTGCCTCGCAATGGAAGAAATGATGATCAGTCCTTCCTTGCGCCTTCACGGATCGGGTGAATGGACGTTCAGCCAGGTTGAGATTTGTATGGAAAACACTCTGATCTTCAATAGAAAAGCTTTGATCTGCAAAGATAGTTGTTCCCCAGCGGAGTCGCCAAAAACTGTTGGCTAGATTTTCTGCATAGCATCAAACCTAGGCAGTCATGAGATAAATCTCCTCATTTAACCGGTGAGGCTCCCGTGTCGATTTGTCAATATAAATGTGTTTTTATCTATCGTGGGTTTTACTTTAACCACTTAGTTCATGAACCATAACTAAGAAGTTTCAGCAGCAAGTAAAAACTGCTTAAGAAAGGAAAATTATAGAAGAAGAAAGTAAAGGTATTACAGAGAAGAAGTAAGGAAGATGTGCATCCCAATTAGTAGATAGCAGAGCTAATTGCATGCACATAGAAGAAACTTAATAGATTTGAACACACAGAATTATAAAGCAAAGGCAGTTCTAGATCCAGATCTAAAATAACACAAAGTTTACTTTAAAGATCTAAGATTTAAAAGCAAGAAACACAGTACGCCGTGACACAAAGTTCTCCGAAACCTCGCTTTTTATTCCTCTCGCAACAAGTGGCTCTCGTGGGTTCAAAGACAAAGTCTAGAACACAAGATTGCTTCTTACAAATTCTGATCGATCATTAACCCGGAGGTTCTTCTCCTACTTATAGAATGTAGGAGGGAAAGTACAAATAGAAGACTCAAACTGAACTAAAGTATGAACAACAAGTAAAGATGACATTTGGCAATCATCCTCAACTAACTTCTTCTTAAGTGACACATGTATCACTTAACTAATAGAAAGGTTCCACATGACTTCAAGTAATGGTTGCAAAACCAATAACTTAGAAGTTTACAATTTCATCCGGGAACATAGAAAGTAGAAGAAGAAAGAATAGAAGAAGTCATGCCAGCTGTAACATCTACATCTTCTTCTTGTTCTGATATCTGATATACTTGTCGAACATATAATTCAGCATCCTTCCATCTGTTTTAGCCACTGCTTCCTTTTCTGTCCTGAATTGCAGCAACCCTTCATTCAACACTTTGCTGCATGCTTCCACTTCTTCCAAACTTGGCCCAAATCTCGCAATGTCTGCCTGCAATGTCACCAACCTACTGATAGAGTTCATCGTGAAAGGCTTGGTAGCTTTATCAATTCTCTTTTGTACCATCAGAAGAGAACTTTCCAGGGAATCATGCACCTCGTTAGAAACAATCCGCACGTATGAAGTAACACCTCCATCCACTCTTTCCTCAGTGAAAGAAATGATACTGTCCGGCAAATCTGATGTTCTACTCTCAAGCGCCTGCATCCTTTTCAGCAAAACTCTGCAGATCTCCAAACGGAAAGATACTGCAAACTCTAGCTGCTTCCCCTTCTCGACTGATCCATCCGGCACAATTTGTTCTCGCAACCAATACATCTCCTAAGCAGCCTTGTTGATCTCGCCAAAATACTCAGTTACTCTCTCGCAATCGTATTCATTCCTTCTATGCTTTCTATCGCTTGCTTTAGTTGATTTGCTGCATCTTTCATAACCTTTAGGCGGGTCGGCACTTCCAAGTCAGCACGTAAGTTTCGACGAATAATCGATCCTTCCATTCACAATAGCCTTTACTTGATTGCTTGCAGATCTTCCATTTCCCGCATAAGATGATCACTCACCGCGCCGAAATGGGTGAATGGAAGGTTTAGCAACCTTGGCTATGATCTCACATAATTGAGATATTTGCTTCTGCAGCTCTTCTTTCTCCGCCTTTTCACTGTCAAGCCTAAGGAACAAAGCATCCAACAACGTCTGCGTGTCCTGCTTCAATCCTTCAGTGGTAGCTTGACCGAGTGGTATTTTGGTCACCGTCACATCTTCTGCCGTGAGCTCCTCTTCTACCTTTCCTTCCGCCGGAATTGATATCTCAACAAACTTCTCTCCCGAATCCTGATGATCAACCTAGAAGTTGCTTTAGCAACTTTAGGCCTTCTGTCTCTTCTCGCCGATCCTCAAGTAGCCTGCAAGTCATGTTCCTCTAAGTTCATCTCTACTCTTGCTTCCGAACCAACCGCAGCAAAGCTAACCATTCCGAGAAATTACTTCTCGGAGAGTGAGAAGTCGCTGAGTGCACTACCATCTCCCGCTCTGCATCCTCTCCATCAGAAAGTGCCACAGTATCATGGCTGCCATCTTCTGAAACATCCAAGGACAAAGCTCTTTCGAACTCCGTCATCTCGCAGCCTTCAACATCTCTCTCGAACGGGTGATGAACGAAGTGGCTGTGGAGAGAAGACGAACGTCGCTGGTTTCAATGAAGGCATGGAAGCATCCTGCTGCTGTGGTGCAATAGTTGGTGATCCTCTGGGTACTGGAGAAGTCGGAGTCAAAGCTATATGGTCGTAGAAGTGGTCTTCTTTCTCTTGAGATCTTCGTGTACTTTCAACTTCTGACCTTCTTCACGCTTTCTCCTTCATGCTTTCGCTTGAGGGAATCTCCCGCGCCGAAGTTGCCCGTGATTTGATTCATCAATACTTCATCAAGGCAATATCCCTTCGCAAGAACCACTCAAGTATTCACCAACACAGCCTCCAGATCTTTCTTCTATCATGGTCAGCCAGCCATGTTATCCTCGCAAAGATAGCTTTATCTCCTCCCATTTGATGGTAAGTGTCAAGTACCACGTTCCCATCATCTTTAAGATCCGCAGTATCCGCGCTAGTCCAAAGTCAAACACTTGCTTTGCCGATAGCCCGCTGAAATCTTTCTTTCTAACCTCGTACTCACTCTCGCACTTCATCCGTAAATCTTCTAACGAAGGCACATGTGCGTACTCTCGGGAGATTGTCTTCCGGCTATTCCAAATGGATCAAATTAAGCCGCGCAGGAAGAACTCTTGCTCATACTGACAACATTTGTGCTTCCATCCTCGAGCTCGTGAATGCCGATGCAACCGTAATATCCCACGCTGAGTGGGAAGAAGCCCGTAGACTTGTGCCGCTTCGATCAAGGTCGGTAACTCCACAAGTTGCCTCGCTCACCCATGGCGATCAATCTATCACTCGGGTACCTCGGGCATCTTTATGGTTCACCCGAAAAGCTCGTAACCCCGAGGTATGTGAAATCTCGCAAACCGGATGAATACACCGCCAATCTTGGACACCGCTTCCCATGCTCCTCGCTTACCCCGTGAGTCTTCAAGTCTTTGTCTAACCCGCAGATGAAATCGTAGAAGAAGTCATCGTTGATCACTTTCAAGTCCTTCTCGCACGCAGTACAAGAAGTCTGTGGGTAGCACTCGAAAATGGGATCCTCGAAAGAATACCACATCTATCCAACTTGGAAAAGACACCCCGTGAAGCCGCAAATATACCAAGTATGAAGTCATCTCTCAAGTCAAGGTACGCTTCACGCCCGCAGCTTGCTCACCGATGTTGCCGCTAATAATTTCGACCAATTGATTATAGAATCAACCTTGTTGATTTCAATGGTCCCGATGAAAGCATACATCCATGTCCGGAAAGTGTAGGCATTCGCTTCACCATTCAACCCGCATAGCAATTTGACGATATCATCCGCCTCCCGCACCAATTGGATCGTGGAAGAGTTCTCGAACTTGGAAGGGGATCTAGGCTTCTTCATGAACCGGCTATTCATGATGCTCACGCAATCGCCTCTATGCTTTTCCCATCTACCGTCAAAGATCCCGAATGCTAATAGAAGTCACCACCTTTCGCACTGGAATCTTCAGACAATAATTGAAGAATTCTGCATCCAAACGAATTATTGTCTTTCCCGCAACATCACGCACTGATCGGATGAAGGATGATAAGATCTAGCACACTCCATCACAAACTCGCAATGGGTCCGTATGGGAAAGCCGCGCAGCAGCTCGAATAATTCCACTACTTTTGACCGCACGCATGAGTGAAGTCTTTCCACTCCTGGATCTATCAATCAAATCGTAAAGAGGTTCTGGGCCTAGATCCGTGTCTCCTATGTCTGAAAGTTTGGAAGCAATGCATGAATCCATCGTGCTCTCTTTTTCATCTCCTTTCGCCATGGCTTTATCAATCTTTGTCTGAATAATTCTTTTTCTTCTAACTTGGCCGGATTTCTTCAATACTGGTGCAGATCTGGACAATTCTTCGATTCGAGGATATTTGCAATGTATCGACATTGATAAAAACTCCTTTTCTTTTATAAAGCACCTGTAATGAGTTCCTGCAATTTATTCAGACAAAAATGGCCACCGGAGCATGAATAGTGAATTTAAATTATAAAAATCTGCACTTTTCAAGCCTGCTGCCCCAAAAATTGGTGTTTAATTTGCACATAAAGAGAGCATGAATCCTTTCAATCAACACCGAGCTCCGTAACACCCGTGAAAACAACTATGCGCAGCATAAAGATCAACCTTCTCCAAAGCATGCGCCAAATCTGGAAGCTTTTAGCCTTGTTAGCACTTTGTCTGAACAAAATCCTTCCTCTAATGGGGGCGCACTTTTCCTCCTTGCTGCAATTCTTAACCTGTGAATTAAATAATTCATCCATATGGCTGCCCATGCTTATATAACCTTCACAATTCTATAATTAATAATTGCCCTAACAATTAAAGGCAATTAATTAATTAAAAATCATGCTTTTCTCTTTTAAAAATAGCATGTTTAAGGACAGCCATCCAATAAATTAAATTAATCCAATTTAATCCTTCACACAGACTTCACTCAAGCCCCACAAAGGTGCTTTGACCATATACCACCGAAAATAGAAATTAATTTAATGTTTTAATGCTTCAAAAAACATTAAATAATGCCCAAATGGGGCGCACTTTTTGAGAGGAAGGGGGCAGCCACTAAATAAATTAAATTTAATTAATTTAATTCCTTTCTTTTATTCCTTCTTTGACTTTTTGACCTCCTCAAGCTTGGGCGCACTTTTTTAAGAAGAAAGATTATTAAAAATAATCAATTTAATCTTTTTAATCAATCACCAAAGGGGGCGCACTTTTTTGCACATGTAATTCTATTTTTAAGAATTTTTTCCATAATGGGATTCTTTACCCTGCCAGGCAGGCACCAAAATCCCGTGATCCACTTAAGTGATTTGACTTTGACAATGGGATTCTTTACCCTGCAAGGCAGGCACTAAAATCCCATGATTTCACTTAAGTCACTTTCCTTTTATTATATCATGGGAATTTTTACCCTGCAAGGCAGGCAATAAATTCCCACCTGCCTGCAGCCTCTATTTTTCCCACTGCAGCTTAAGTGACTTTTATAACACGGGAAAAGTACCCTGCAGGTATACAATTCCCACCCTGCCTGCGGCTTATATTTTTCCCATCGCAGCTTAAATCCTTTGTTTTCCAAAATGCGCCCATCCTCGCAGGGGCTTTTTCGTGCACGACTTCGCTTTTTCCCTGATCCGCACTCCGATGACGACTTCCTCCGGCAAAATGTGCGTGTATGTTTTCCACCTGCTCCTGTGCCAAAATCGGGCTTACCCGCAAAGGAGTTGCTCTCCAGAAATTTTACGAAAAAAAACGGACACCACAAAAACACGAAAATTGCCAAAAGTTACAAATAAAGCCCAAAACTTAAAATAAGTTAAAAAAATAAGTTAAAATCCTTCTCGGTGCAACATAGGAATAATAACATATTCGCGCTTCATAATGGAGTTAAAAAATAAGAGCGCAAATAGCCTCATTGGTGGGCTCAAAATAATTAAATACTAAAAATTTCCCGCAGTCATAAATCCCGAAGTGTCAAAAGGATGTAAT